>NAJN01000367.1:0-24681 GCA_005059845.1 Cryomyces minteri
TGCTGTTGGCGCGCAAAGCAAAGAAGTGCAAGGGCTGGGTTTGATCGGCTTGTCCGTCTTGCCCCTGCAGCAGGATCACTCTCACAACGCGAGCTCCACCTCTCTCCACTCTGCGAACTCGTCGGCTCCGCAGGCGAACACGGGACACGCGACTGGAGCTGCCACTTTTGCGGATTATGCTTACTACCCTCCCTATGGTGGACAGGCATCGTCCTTTTCTCCGCGTAACCAGCAACGACTGGCTACTGCAAAATCTGCGATTCTCATTTACTGCGCCCTCCTCGGCCTGAGTCCGATCCTCAAATCACTTACAAAGTCTACGAGCAGCGACTCGATCTGGGCCATAAGCGTCTGGCTGATGTGCATCAACGTGTTCTTCTTCGACTACGGTGGTGGAGTCGGAGCAAAGTTGGTCTTTGGCCTTCGCATCCTCAACACAAAAGCTAACCGCTACTTCAGGTTTCCCGCTTCCCTCTCGACCAACGCAGCCCTCATGGCCTCCACAGTCCTCGCCTCCCGCCTCCCATCCACAACGCACGTCTTCTCGCTCACGCTCTTCTCTATCGAAGTCTTTGGCCTCTTCCCCGTCTTCCGCCGGCACCTGCGCCACATCTCGTGGCGCGGCCACCTCGCCCTCACCATCTTCCTCGTCACGGGCGCCGGAGGCGGAGTCGGCGTCACAATCTCCGGCGGTGGCTGGAGGGCGGCGATTGCGGGGGTGGTGCTTGGTGGCTTGCTAACGGGTCTTACGATGGGCGTGTGCAGCTGGTGGCTGATTGGGTTGCAGAAGTACAAGAATGAGATCCATGGGCCGTGGGACCCGGCGAGGCCCGTTATAAGGAGGCATTGGGACTGAGGTGGAAGTGTGCGGCATTGCACGGATCGGGGCGGCCGGCGTTGCACACTGTCCTCACCTCACGTGCAAACAGCAACGGAAGTTCAGGTGCCACTGATCTTTCTGGACAAGGTCTGGATCGTCTGCCGGCAGACCCTCCTCAGGTGTGCGACACAACCTGCTTGTCGACAGAGCCACGACCACGCGTCGTTAATCCCAAGGTTCTGGTAACATGTCCGACTGGCAGACCACGAACCGATGGCCCGTCCTGTTCGAAGCCGCCTGCCTCGTGTCATCATGACTTGAGATACCGTAAGGATGAGCCAAGAGCCTTGCCACTGGCACCCCTGATGTCCGCGGAGAACAACTCTCGAGACGTGCTCTGCGGGCCCCACAAATCCGCCGAGTTCCCTCGAACACGACGGTTCTCTAGTACGCCGGTGCTGTCAACGATCAGTTCGTGGTCGGAGTTGGCAGGAGGAGGAATCGACAGGCGGGGAGGCGAGCGGGAAACTTGCTCTGATGGGGATGCACACGTACGTCAAGGCTTCACCGCTGCACCTGCTTCCCTCGTCTACAGGCCCGGGTCAATGCATACCTGGCCGCGTTCCATCTGCGCTTGTGGTGTGTAGCCGTCACACGCGGGCCCCTGTAGCGTCGAGCAGAATCAGACTCTACCTACAATGTACACAGCACTTGGTATGTGGTCGCGCAGATGCGGATCAGATGCTTTCAACAAGGCCGGCCTTAGCAGCACAGGGTACGCACTCTTGCTTTGTCTCAGATCGTCGTGGATTGTAAGAGCAGAGAGAGCCCCAGCGCGTGCCTGGCGGCTTCTCGCGGGAGCAGGGTTTTGTGTGGGTTGCGACTTTGCGGATTACAATCGGTCGAGGAAGGGAGCTCACAGGGGATCTTGTATATACATACCTGTTCTTCCACCCTCAACCCCCATCTTTCGTGTATTCCGTTCTGGGAGGCATTCGCCCCGCTTTCTGGCGTTCGACGTCCCGATATCTCGAAACATACAAGAGCGCTGCCGATATGCCGTCAGCAGCAAATCTTCCTGTCTACAACAGGGGGTCCGAAGTCTTAGTTCGGGCCAGTCCTGAGTAATATTGACGATCGGATGGCGGATCGCCTTCGTCTCTTCGGACGCACTCGGCGCCGTCGGTCGGACTGGTCGGTCATCGTTCGTGTTCGTGGTGGACAAGTCCAAGGCGCTGTGCCGCAATGCGTCTTTGAGGCGGCAGCAGATCGGAACCAACGAGCGGCTTCGACCTTGGAAAGTACCTTCTACTCTCTGCCTTTAGGAAGGATCGTACACAAGACTGGATCCGGTCACATTGCTTCGTGCATACTCGCTGGCTACGATGTCACGACCCTGTTTGAACTTGTGGTTTTTGTTGCCCTAGTTCCTGCAACCTCCTCCGTCTGCTGCGAACTCACAGAGGGTGATCCAGCCTTGTCTGTCGACTTAGTAAGAGGCATCTGTAGCAAGGTACCGAACCTCTGCCTCGAATGATCTGAGAGAGCCCGGCAGTCCTGGCACAGACCTTCCGGTCGCTATCGGACCTGGACCGCCGGTCCAGCTTCCGCACTGCTCGGGCTCTAGGTTTCTCTTCTGTACGTTCGCATCACAAGGCGACAACTCCGCATGATAATACGAGACCCAGAATGCTACCAGCCTGGCAGAGCTCCACCGGTCGTTCCTCGGATTGTCCTTCCCTGCATATGCACTACCCTCCGACAATAGACAACCGCTTCCTGGAGCGCAAAGCGAAGACCGCGTCTCGTCAGGAGAGCGTCGGGGAAACGTCAAAGTGGCCTGCAACCCTAGCTGCTGGCTGCCGCCCGAGCTCGCGTTTCTGCTGCAAGCACTGCTCACTGGACCGCTGATGCAACGGATACTCCCCAAGGGATTCAGACAGAGTCACTCAGTTATATAGCTCTCTCTTCGTGGAGTTGGTTCCACTTCCGTTCACTGTTGCCGAGTTTGTCCTCGAAGGCGGCCGTTTCACCTATGCCGCCAATCCTACCACATAGTCAAGGCGAATGTTCTCCGCGATCTGTACCAAGAGATTCTTCGTCTTCTTCTACGCCACGACTCGTTCAACCGGGTTGGCGGACGACACACTCTATGAAGGTGCCGGTTCTACCTTTGAGCCACTCGAGCGCAGTCAGTGCTACATCTTCAGTGGCCGGCTCCATCCTGGTCGTTTGGGGGAGACCTCACCTACGATGGGATACCACGACTCAGCACCCTCCGAATTTGACAAACGATGTCTACGGCTGTCTTATTTCCTAGCACATCTTCGTGGTTCTCAGCTGCTGACTCAAACTCACCGACGCTGATGGCGAGAAGGTGCAGAGCCGTTCCACAAATTTCTCAAGAACAATGACGACATCAACACTTGTAGCGACGGCGACCCCAACGTATCTTCCTCAGCACCCGTGCCAATTCGATGTGAGACATGACAGACCGCCGGGAGCTCGACCTCTGGCCCGCAGCCCATGCTCCACCAACAAGCCAAGGCCGCCACGAGCCCACCCGCAACCTTTCGAGCCTACGACATTCACAATGGCGTCGAATGCTTAATCATCGCCAACGCTTCACTACCTCGCACCCAATTTCGACCCGACCTAGCTCAAGGTCTCCAAGCTCCGATCTATTCCAACGATACTTTTGGTAGGACTCTAGCCCACTACCTTCCTTGCAGAGAGAGGCGAAGGCGAAGTTGTATACTCGTCGTTCCGAATATCTTGACAGCAGAGTTGGGAACCACAGATCTGATCAACGCGACCGGCGCCTAAGAGGAAGCAAGTAGTTGCAGATCGCCGACAAACCGCCCAGCTGGTGGTTTTTGTCGACTCCAAAAAGAATTGAAGGGGCTCGGTCGAGGCCACCATTCTACTGGCTGGCAAGGATCTGTATCCTAGAGCTCGCCCTCGATGAAGTAATTCAGGTAGACGCAGAAGTCTCGAAAGCCATATCGACGATAACACGAGAACGGTGAATTTCGAGCTTTGAAGCCGCAAGCCCTTCCAAGCGGTAGCAGACGGGGTACCATAGCCAAGGGCAACAGGCAGCCCGGCCAGACCCCGGGGATGCTAAAAAGCAGTAGAAGGATAGTCATCGCCCTGGACCATGAGCGGAGGACGAGGCCAGTGATGGCGAGAAGCCTGATGAAACGAAAAGGCTATCCTGCTCCAATGCGGGGTAATTCCTAAGCTCATGGAATTAGGATACGCAGTCATCTAGGCCTCGAATTCTAACGCGCTGTGGACATTCTAGAGCTTGGTCCCATGCATCTGGAGCTCGAAGGGGGATTCTTGTACAGTCGAGGCTGAGGAGGGACGAGAAGCGGGAAGAGCTGTGAAGAACGGCGGGTGACAAGCAAGTAGGGAGAACAACATCATAGCATGTGTTGAGGACACCGTCGGTCGAGTGTGTTCTGACCATCCTGTCCAATCGCAATTGACGGAAGCTCAACTAGTATTCTCGTCTCGGACCGAAGTGAGCAAGGCGATCGTCTTGTCAACAGCTGGATGATGCCGGAGCTCAGAATCGACGTATTTCCAAGGAAAAGCTCAACAAGTGACACCACGGCCCTGTGTCCCCACCTGTCTGCTCCATCGACATTTCTGAGGCGCAGAACGCTCGAGATCCATGGGGCGCTCCCGTCGCTGGCATGGGAGCTTATGTGTCGAGCCGTAGCCACCAAGAGATGTCCGTTGTTCGTTCGGGCTCTCATAACGGTCAAGCGCTCGAGGACTGAGCGAGCCGTAGACCGGAGAAGTGCGGATCCGCCTCGATGCAAAACCACCGGGCTGTCATGGGTGTCCACGCAGACTGCTCGAACGTCAGGCGCATCGCGTCCATCCTCTCTTTCAGCCCATGGAACTTCGAGTGCACTGAGCACCCTTTCTACGCTGAGCACCGCCTTGGACATCGCCTTCGAGCGCGTGCCTGCCGGTCGACACGGACATCCCGTGTGGGATTTCAGATCTCCACACCACCTTCGGAGCGTTCTCGAGACGCAGCAAGAGCAGGCTTGATGTTGTGCGGGGCGCGCCGTTGGAAGTGTAGGAGCGATGGGGCGGCTTTGGTCAAAAGTGGGAGGATAGTGTGAGGGTTTGTCTGCCTGTGCCAGGGGATGGGCGGCTGTAGGGGTAGTGAAGTCAGGGGGAGGGGGTGATGGTATTGTGCAAGTACTACATGTGCGCGAGTGGACTGTACTTATTGCCAGACTAGTCCGAGGCGTTTGTCTCACGCCTGGGGACGGTTGAGTCCGTTATGGACGACGTGTCACGGCGTCTTGGCTAACTGAGCAGCCTGCAGAAGCACCTGGACAAACTCCGACAGAACACGGGGCTTGGAACCTGTGGTTCTTGTCGATTTTGATATAGGGTCTTGGAGGCATACTTGATAGTAACCCCTTAAATGCAACGCCTTAAGTTTAGTTACAGGAGATAACGTTCTCTCTTAGAAGCCCTAAGTCAGGTGTAGATTAAGAATGCAAGGTGACTAGCTACGCTGGTAGTCAAGGTTGAAGTCGGAAGCTCCCTCTGGCGGTCACATTATATCAGAACGACACTGGAGACCAAACATCATTTTACCATGCACAGTAGGTTTTCTCGATCGTTTAAATGCCGTGGCAGTTACTTGTAAAGCTAGCTATAGGCCAAGTCTAGATCGCCACTGCATATGATCATAACTCACACTCGAGGGTGCCCTACACAATGCTGACGCCGACACAGAGATGCAATGTTCCGGATGTGGGACTTTGGGTGGCTAGCCACAGATTCGAACTCAGAGCTTCCACAACAAGCGACTCGTAACCATCAGTGTTAAGGAGAAAAGGGAAAGTAGTACGAAAGGGAAAGAGGAGTAGTGTGAAAAGAAGCAGTGACGCAGGAAGCGAAAGCAGCGATCCGTCTTACTAGTACCCTGTGCCGTACCAAGCCTCAACTTCGTCCTTGGCACTTCCCTCTTCCTCTTGTCTTTCCTGTCCAGCTTGCTTGCTCTCGGTCTTCTGAACATGATCTCTACCGCTCTTCTTACTCGCCAGACGTTTCGCTATCTCATTCGCCTCAAACAAACTGACCAGCTTTCTCTTCGGGCCCACATCGTTCGCATTATTCCCCCACATCTTCTGCCTCACTTCCGTACATACGGCATATACCTTCTCTCTATCGCTCTTCACGTCCTTCAATTCGTTGTGCACGAACGATTCGGGAGCCCGCGCCGTGATGGCGTTGCTTGAATCTCGGGGGTGAGGGAGAGACGGGGGATTGGCGAAGCGCTCGGCAGAGAGAAAGGAGTCTTGTGCGATCTCTATGGGTGTGCGGCCGACGGCGTTTTCACGGAACAGCAGCGCTGGCTTCTTCTGCAAGATGAGTTTTGCGAAATTCGGGAGCGAGTAGCGCACTGCGACGTGCAGCGGCGTGTCACCTTCCCCGTTGAGCATCTCCAGCTCTGAGTTTCCAGCGTCGGCAGAGAAAGATAGCAGGAGGGCGAGGACGTCGGCTCTCTCGGCGTCGTTGGAATTGTTGTATTGGGCATGGGTTGAACGGTGGCGTCTGCCATACCTGCTGTGGTAGCCGGAGTGAGCACTTTTGTTGAAGAGATACATCCACCGAGCCAGAGGCGTGGTCGAGCCGGGGTCAGCTGACGACCGCTCTGTAGCCAGTGACTCTCGAAGCCTGGAGTCCAGCAAATCCAGCATGCGACGCAGCCCTTGTGGTTTAACTCTCAGGTCATTACGGATGCCACACAAAAGAGTGTGGAGTAGATTGTTCCCCTTGTAGTCGCGACACGTCTGGTCTGCGCCGGCTTCGATAAGTTGTTTTGCGGCTGGAAGGCGGTAGAGAAGCGAGTATGCTAGGTGAAGTGGTGTATAGCCGTGTGAAGACTTGGCATTGAGCGACGAAGGGACTCTCCTAATAAGGTACTCCAAGAGGCGAGGCGTGTTCTCGTTCTGTTTTGCCATAACGGCGCAGTGAATGACTAGATCGACTGTGCGCAGAGTGTTAGAAGATCTGCACCTGTGATGACTTGTGGGTCACCGAGAAGGAACGTACCTCTCGCGCCAAGCCATCCAGTTGTCAGCTTGTCAAACCCCTCCTCAGCTCTCTCCAAGTTCCTCAACCTCTTGTCGTCCCGGTTCGCCTCTGCGAACTCCGTGTAGCATCTGACAACCGTATCACTGAAGAACCACTCCACACTGTCCAGACTATTTTCAAATGCGGCCTTCAGAATTGGAGGGTGTAGATCCGCGTTACTCGTGGAAACTTGCGTGCCCCTACCGGCCTGTGCCCAATCCTTTCTCTTCTTGCCGTAGACGGAGAGGCCCTGGTAGTACTTCGGCTTTTCTACGACTTGGACACCAGAATGCTTTACGAAGTCTTCCAGAGGAACACCGGCTCCCGTACGCTTGATTATCTCTGCTAGCATATGCGTTCGGCCGAGACGGAGAGCAAAGTCGAAGTCTGGGTTGGGGAAATTGAACACTCTCGGATGGCCATCTAAAGACGCGTTGCGAGCAGTGTATTCAATACTGAGATCGAGCAGGAATCCAAGCAGCTCGATATTATTACACGCAATGGCGTACTGCATCAAGTTCGACGCATTCGCAAGCTCCTTCTTGTGAGGTGAGTCCTCGTCTAGGAGGGGAGAGACACGGCAGAACCATCCCATGAGCTGTATAGGGGTGATGTCGCTTTTCACCTGTGAAGAGACTTCCCCAATGTTGTCGATTGTAAACTTGTCGTCGACGAGCTCGCCGTAGATCTCAATGTCATCTCCATTGGACTCCACGTCGCTATCTTCGTACCGGGAGCGCATGTTAAACACTTCTCTGCCAGCCTCTCTTGGTGCGTACTGCGCTTGCGTAATCTCCAAAATGGCCTTAGCCAGACCCAGATGCCCTCGTATGATAGCGATGGAGTATGGTGATTGGGATCCAGAGTCTTGGACGGCGATCTTTAGAGGAGACTCGTCATTACTGGAACCCCATATGGTTAGTGCGAAGTTCTTGACGCCCTCGAGATCGCCGGTCCAAGCTGCCTCGTACAACGCGAGGTATGCATCCTTTCTTGCATCGGTTAGGTTTGGGACGCCGAAGCTGAACTCCACCTCGAAAGGCTTCGGCTTCGGAGGCGTGTAGAGGTTGTGATTGTTGTTGTTCAGCTGGGGTCTGTCGATTTCTGGGTGCAGTTCGTAAAACGGCTTGGCACCTCTTTTCAAAAGCTCGATTTTGACTTGTTCGAGCTCATGTACAACAGCTTGAACTGCTTTGCACTTCTCTGTGGAGCCAGACTTATTTTCTTCTTTCCAACGTGCATTCATCCGTCGCCTGTCCTGCTCTTGCTTCTGCGCCTCCTTTGCTCCCCGTAGAGCCTCTCGAGCAGTCCAATGTTGATAAGTACCCTCCTTCAAATGACTGAGATAGTACTTGTCTTCCTTCAACAGCTGGAGAGGCGCATCGTCATCTTTCCCGATAGCATCTTGCCACTTCTTAATGTTCTTCAGCTTCCTCCTCACAACGTCCAAGATAGTTTCGCCGGTATCATATCTCCAGGATCTCTCATTAAGTAGGACTTTTTGGCCTCCTGTCCGTGTAAGCGTATTGGGATCGGCACCATTATCGAGCAGCTCAATTGTGATGTACGGGTTGTCCGACTCGAGCGCCAGGAGCACGGGCTGTTCCGCTTGTTGCAAGAACGTCTCCCTATTCCTCTTTGAATCTTGAGACAACGAATCCATGCTACTGTTATCGAACTTCACCTGATAGCTCTTCATGAACTCCCCGAAGTCAGTGGTAGCGCGCGCACCAGCTTTGAGCAGGTCTCGAGCGCCGATTCTACCTTGGTTGATGATGGCCGTCATCAATGGAGATTGCACGGAGGGATTGTATAGATAGCCATTGAGCGAGAGGTGATTAATGGCTCGCTTGACGGCCGAGGCGTCTTCGGTGAGTAGTGTGTCGAAAACCGCTTCCGCATCTTGAGCCACAGTGTAATGGAAGGCGGTGACCTGATCGACGTCTGCTTGGGCGGAAGAGGCGCCAAGCTCTAGCAGTGTCTTGATCATGTTCGTCGCTTGTTCTGTGGGCAACTGAAGTGCAAGAACTAATGTCAGGATGGCTGCACGAGGAGACTTATCATGCTCGCTCAAGAGCTTGACCGGCAAGAGTATGTCAGCTCCGAAGGTCTGGACGAGTTCTTTCACCACAGCAATGTGACCGTTGACGATAGCGAGGTGTAAAGGGGATACAGGAATATCCCAGGCAAGAACGTTCACGTCGTAGACATCGGGGTCATCCTCGATATCGTCTAGGAAAGCATCATCCTTTTGATGGACTTCTTCGCGTATGAGTTCGACATAGGAACCCTCAGTCGTCGTGTCCATGTCTCTATCAGAGTCTGTATCGTCCATCATGTCGGCATCCTCATCGTCCACGCCTTCCATAAGGGCCTCCTCGTCATCGTCTTTTCTGGCTTTCTTTCTGGCATCCTTGCGTAGGTCTTCTTTGCGTGCTTCCTCTTCTTCATTCTCTCCGCTCCTTTGCAGAATCGCCTTCAACATCGGAACGTTACCGCGCATAGCGGCAAGATGCAAAGCCGTTTTGCCATCAACAAGTCTGGCTACTAGCCTTGCTCCATGGTCAATGAGACACTGAACAATCTCGGGAGTGGAGCTCATGACAGCCAGGTGTAGTGGTGTACGCCCGGTGTAGTCACGTCTGTTAGGGTCCGAGCCATCTTGTGCACACCAACGCTGAACATGATCGAGATCGCCGTCCACAATGGCCTGGCAGAGGCGGGCAGTATTGCCGACATAAGCCATCTCAGTCCAGTCATCATCAGTAATAGGGTTGAAGCTGCCAACAGCTCGTCGACCAGGATTGTCCTTGATAAAAACCACGTTGCCACTCACGTATATCTTACTCTCCTCCTCGGCGACTTCTTCCTCTTCCACCGTAACGGGCTTGGGGCAGTAGCCGCAGCAATCACCAACGACATCTTCCGCGCTGCCGAAGAAAGCGGGATGCCGGTGGAGATGAGCTTCTCGGTCTTTGGGTTGGTTCCACTCGGCATTGAGAAGGAGGTCTTTAGTGTAGAGCAGCTTCTCGATCTTCTTCGCATGGAACTTGGGGCCGTATGGCACAGTGAAGGTGTGGTAGTTCGAGACCTCCTCCTGTTCTACCCATTCCGCAACCTCGTCATCATGGTCATCTTTGACGTTGCCCCAGAGCTTGTGACGCAATCTGTAGGATCGGTTGACCGGCGGTCTGCCACGTTCAGCACGGCGCTGGTCCAAGTAGGCGTCTCGATCAGTTGCATTCGGAAGCTTCTCTAGAATGAGCAAGCGAGCTAGACCGAGAGTACGGCCGAAACTCCGTTCGAATATCGTCGGGTCAACCCGAGCACGATCGAGCAACGGCCAGTGCACCTCAAAACCACGTCGGGAGTACTTTGACAGCCGGGCTTCATACGATGGAGACCTTCGGGTGAGATCGATTGTGTTCACCTGAGTCATGTATGCTGCTAGAGCGCGTGGGGATGCATAGACCTGCTTGCCATCATACGCTCCGCAGGAGCAGTCAACATCGAAGCCACAGAGGATCTCACTGACGGATTTGTAGATGCGTAGGACAATCTGAACATGTCTTGTTGGATAGTGGCTGGCGATGGTGATGGCATTCTTCGTACGGATTGTTGTCGTCTCGGTGAGGATAGAGTCTCGGATACGCTTCTCAATCTGTTTGATCTTTTTGATGGCGTCTTCTTCATCCAGTCCGTAAATGAAGAGGTCGACGTCAGATGCCGGTGCTAGCTTCTCGTGGTAGTACTCACGAAGACCTCGTTTCGAGTCGTTGTACTGCTCGGGAACGGGTAAGAGTGATGTGACGACGGAACTGCCAGCTGCCACAACATTCGACCAATCCATGTCGACTAGTGAGGACTCGCAGAACAGATTGAAGTTGGTCTGGAATTCTTTGAAGGACTGAACGATGGCTGGAGACCCATTTGGCTTACGCGCGGTGTTCTTCAATGGCATGATATACTGCTCCTTCTCCTCGTCTGTTTCGGACAGAAGGTTCCGAGCACGGATCTTCACTTCCTGCTCGTGACCAGCGAACACAGGAACAGTACTGATCTGGTGAATGGCCGTCGCGGGGTGATCTGGTTCTTGGGCGAAGATCTCACGGAGCTTTGCGTCGTATTGCTTGTATGGTTCGAGAAGCTCATGCATGGAAGTGGTAGGGTTGGCTGTGATGTATGAGATGAAGTCATTGTGCGGTGCTGGGAGATGTGGGAGCTCCAAAGCGCTACCTGGCTCCTTTTGCGTGGTCATAACTGGAGAGGCTGTACTGGTTATACACAGAGACTGGATATCGAGAAAGGATGCAAACCACTGAGATGACAGGATTGATATAGGAATGAACGAAGCGCGTGTATCGGATAATCGCAGAGACCGCCTGAAGATGCGGTGTCATGGAACGTCTTAACGTCAAGGTGGATTCTGAATGCTTCTAGACAAGCTGGTTGAGAGGATGGTTTTATTTGATGGATACTCAAGTGGATATCGAGCTGTATTTAAAACATCTAGAAACATATGGGAAGACCTCTAACGTGACTCAACGCGTAACCATCGCGTGTTCCAGTGATTCCAGAGATTGAGAGATGCCTGGAGCAGATGCTTCATGGTTGGCGGGTGCCTGTTTCAAGGTGGATGTTGTTGAGGCAGCAGTCCGTTTCTCCGCCCCCGAGTCCAGCGGTTGACGGAGGGCGGCATTGCTGCCTTGCTGTGCCTGACGCTCGCCTACCTTATGTTTATCACCAAGATGAACTTTTGAACAGTGCGGCAAGACATGAAGTTCAAGGTACTTGGCCTTTCGCACGAGCAAGCGCAGTTGCATAGTTGAGGGGATCTCAGGAGCGTTCTCGCCGTCCACAATGACGACATCTGAACCAGAGCATGTTCTTCCGTCTTTGAGAAGTCACTACATAGACTTCCCTAGGCGCAATGTTGCTATCACATTTTCTACCTACCTCTTAGATGTACGGTCATGACATGCAACCAGCACCTGCTAGGTCTGGCTTGCCGACCAACGCAGCCTTGACCCGCTTCCTTTCCATCCTTCTTCCACTTCGACCTCGAGATGTTCCTTTTCTGTACCACAGCCCTCGCTATAGGCATTACAACCCCGAAACCGCTCTAACCACGAAGGTCATCCTCAGTGTCACTCCCACAGAAGGCATTTATAGAGGAACAAACCAAGTCCAATCCCAGCCGCCACTTGTCTTCCTTCACCGGCCCTTCAACCTCGACAGGAGCAGGCTAGCCCACGGCACAACGGTTCTCTCCAGTCACACCGCCTTCGATGAGTTCCTGACTGTCGGCTACAACACTACATTGGCGACCCGTCTGGGCCTGAATTTAGAGGGGTGTGAGTGCGTACAAGGCTACAAAGGCGATCCAGAACGCCGGATTGGTATCGTTGGTCGTGTCAGCTCAACAGTAGGCGAGCTTACTGCGCGTATAAGCAAGGAGTTCGGTGCATGGGATGAAGTGCACGGGTTCAGCGATCAGGATCACGCAGCTCCTGTCGATGTAGTGGTCATAATGAATGCCTTCCATGCCGAGGAAGTGCAGCGAGTACTGGATACCGCAGCCACGCGGAATTGGATCAGCGTGCCGCCAGATGGAGGCAGGGTACTGTATTTGACTGGTCAAGCGAGGGTAACGGGTCTGGAAGCGGCCATGAAGAAAGGGATCAGAGTCGTATGCGTAGGACACAGAACTGCTGAGGAGTGGGGCATACGATACCTTGCTCAGAGGCTGAGGGAGCAGTGGCCCCGGCTTGTGGTTGACGAGGTGTATGAGGTCGAAGAGGTGGTGCCACGGCCACCGAAGAGGCAGAGAACGGAGACTCAAGAGCGAGAAAGTCTACCGCCGCCAGAAGAAGGTGGCACGCAAGTGGAAGTGCAGTTCCCATGAGAGCGTACAAGCTTATGTCAAGGTACACTATATAGACAATATAGCTGTCATTGACTAATCCTCCGGAAATGCGAACGCAACCGGCCATTAAAACACTAATCTCCAGCACCGAATACAATGCGAGCAATGAAAGCTCTCTGATCTATTGCAATTGTCGTCCGTCACACGCTTGCGATCGTCGAGGAAGTGTGTTGTTCCATCTGCTGACGTAAACATCTCCTTCAAGTAGCGGCTGCAAGTGGTAACCTGAACATTGAGCTATACCATCTTCTGACTTCTGAATTAGGAATCCCCATAATGCTGATTCAAGAGACTCACAAAGATGTTCCGACCCAGGCGGGTGGTGACATGCGTATAGCTCACAACTGACTCCTGTATCTTGTATTGTCGCAAGGCTAAGGGCCTAACAGGAATCTTTCTCTATCACCCCACAATACCCAACTATCCAAAGGCCGAATTTCCTGGGGTCGTGATATTCAGCGAGATCTATCAAGGTACAGCCAAATTTCTGTCGCGTGTCACTGTTTACGGAAAGAGGAAGTTCTATGGATGTTCGCTCAATCTTCTCGTAATCTGAGGCACTGCTGCCGAATGCTCGTTCTTCTCATCTTAGTCAAAGCATAGAGATAGAGTAGATCTCGTAGTGTCAGAGGATCCGATTTGCAAGCTGAGCTGTGTCAACTAGTAACTGGTCCCGTCGCGCGGTTCGCACGTCAGATTGCTGGACAGGGCTTCATAGTTGCTGCACCCTCTTCATATCACGAATTTACGGGTCCGGAACCACTAGCCTACGACGGACCGGGTACAGACAAAGGCAATGAGTGGAAGGTCAAAAAAGTACAGTCTGTTCCCACACCTCTCTGACCCAGCGATCGATATCGGAGCACAATACTCATTCTACGCAGAAAGTCTCTGCATACGACGAAGATGCCACGCTCTCGATAGACGCTCTCCTCGCCCTTCCCACATGTAATGGTCGCATTGGCGCAACTGGCATGTGTCTAGGCGGACATCTGGCGTACCGTGCAGCACTAGACAAGCGTGTCGCTGCTGCTGTCTGCTACTTCGCAACGGACATTCATAGCCACTCACTCGGAGAAGGCATGCACGACGATAGTTTAGATCGAGCAGGCGACATCAAGGGCGAGCTTGTGATGGTAAGTTACATAGCTCTGAGGAAATGAAGCAGTATAACAAGAATGCTGTCCAGATCTTCGGAAAGAAGGACAATCATGTCCCACCGGAAGGTCGAGACCTCATTCGAAAGACCCTGCACGAGAAGAGCGTGATATTCAGTTTCTATGAACCGGCTTGGGCACAGCGTGAGTATCCATGACTTCGTGCCCCACAGGTACATTCTGCGTACTGCATTGTTTACTAACGACAATACCTGAAGATGCTTTCATCCGTGATGAACTCAGCAAAGGACGGTACGACCCAGGCCTTGTGAAGATTTGCTTCGAGATGCTCCTGGAGGTCTTCAACAGAACATTGAGGTCGGACCTGGGTCCAAGAAATGGCGGTGAGCTGGAGGTGGAGGACGTATGTTGAGTGCGGGTTGTACAAAGTCCATGACTTCTTGCCGTCAACCCAACCTCTTCCGAGAGCGGTGACAAGATCTTTAAGGCCTAAGAAATTATACATGGCACCAAGCATATTACTGTAAACCCTTGCGGTATCCGTACTAGAGAGATGTAAGGCGACACAGTTACTGAAAATCGACGATAATGTATCAATTAGAAATTCAATGAGTGACTTCGAGAAGCGCGACATCATGTATCGGGACAAGCCGCGCCGTTGTTTGCCCCTCCTCGTCCATGGTGACGACTCCGGACACCGACACCGACCTCTCCACTTCCTCTCCCCAGGCCACCCTTTCTGGGACGGACCCATCGTCCTTGCTCTCATTCTTCCTACCTTCTCTGCATACCAGTCACCAGCGGGGTGTGTTTGTAGTGTCGCTTGTACACAGCGGATCATTCTCTCATCCGGCGTATCCACCATCGCCATCGTCATCTCCCGGAAGCTTGGAGATGTCTTTGAATGCACCTCCTGCAATCGCTTCCAAGTCCATCAACACGTCTGGTCAGCTCTCACCCGCACAGCCACAATCTGGATCAGTCTCTACTGGCGATAGCTACGGTCAACGGCGGGGTGGAGGCTCTGGAAGCTTCGGTGCTGGCGCGTCGTCTCGAGCTTCTCCAGCGCCGCGGAAAGACCAGAACGCGCGAAAGCAGAACAAGGGCTCGAGACGCTTCAGGCTTGCGGATGAGGATGCTTTTGCGGAGTCCGTGAGTATACACTCTGCTTGGCCATACCGTATAGGATTGCAAGGCTTACCGTACGGCTACTAGGCCGCCATGCGTTCCACTACCGGTCGTAAACGTCAGACCTCGATCACGCATCTTATGAACTTCTCCTTGCCCCCGCGCCCCCAGAATCATCAGCATTTCGGCCATGGTCGTCAAACTCGACGTAATCCGACATGGGGCTTGGGATCGGGCTATCACGCAGTTGATAAGGCCAGGTTCGTGTGACAATATCTGTCGTGTTCTGCAGGGTTCTGACCTTGACAGATATGTCCACGCGAACTACCGATTCATCGTGGATCCCAGGGGCGATTACCATGCACAAAGTGTTGATGCCGACGTTTATCTCGATTGGAATAGCATCCTCCAAATTCTAGCGTCCTCGCAGTCACAGGAAGCTTCCTGTCCTATATGTCTCGGAACCCAGGTAGCTCCACGCATGGCAAAGTGCGGTCACATCTTTTGCCTTCCATGCCTTATTCGCTACATGCATTCAGAGGATGCTTCCAACCCTCCTCTAGAGAAGAAAGCAAGGTGGAAGAAGTGTCCAATATGTTGGGACAGCATATACGTTTCCGAGACCAGACCTGTGCGCTGGTACACTGGCCAGGAAGGCGAGCCTCCTAGAGAAGGTGGCGATGTTGTACTCAGGCTTGTCATGAGAGAGACAGGTAGTACATTAGCCCTGCCTAGAGACGGCGCCGATGCTCTCGCGAAGGGAGAGGATGTTCCATGGCACTTTGCTGCCGAAGTCATGGACTATGCAAGAGTCATGAAGGGCACCGAGGACTATATTGTTGCACAGTTCGATCAGGACATTCAGAAACTTCAGACGCAAGAGCACGAGGATGAGTTGATGTTCGGTGAAGATACCGAGTGGACTAGAAAAGCTGTTAGGATGATCAACGAGGCAAAAGAGAAGATAAAAGGTATTGGAAACCCTCCAAGTATGACCAAGAAGCCCGAAGAATCGAAAGCGAAGAGACCCCCTATCCAATTCAACAACTCAAATGACGGCGTACCGGAGATGTACATGATTCAACACGCTGCCAGATCAAGCCAAAGCATGCCACAGGCGTTCTCACCTTCGCAAAGTCAGACATCGACTTCTCCAGCAACTGGGTTCTCTTCTGTCACATCAACACACACCCCTCCGGTACCCTTTGAGCACAAGAGGCTCTCAAGAGGTATGTCAGATGCGCAACAGCCAGCGGCTAGTGCTCTGGCTACATCTCTAGCAGAGTTCCGCAACCGACAGCACGCGGAGTATCAGCCGTCCGAGTATTTCTTCTACCAAGCGCTTTTACACTACTACCTTTCTCCCCTGGACATCCGCATATTGAAAGCCGCATTTGGCTCATTTGCTTCATTCCCGTCAACCATACTACCAAGAGTGGAGCGGATCTCTACAGGACACATCATTGATGATGACTTCCGCAAGCGCACGAAATACCTAGCACATCTGCCTTACGGGTGTGAGATTGGCTTCCTCGAATGCGATTGGAGGGACACGGTGGCGCCGGAAGTTCTTGAGAAATTCATGCCAGAGATTGAGCGCCGACGCAAAAAAAACCAGGACAAGGAGGCGAGGGAAGAAAAGGAGCGTGTGAGGGCAGAGAGAATAGAGGACAAAGAGTTCGCCGCGGCGAGGCGCAAACGACCGAGTTATCCATCCGACAAGTTTTCCGCGGAAGATTTTCAGCCCCTGACTTCATCTGAGGTTGCGGACAGCGCAGCGTCTGTCGATGCCGACGTCGATGCCGACAGTGTGTCAACATCACCACCATACTCTCGACGCACACACAGCTCGGCCTATGCATCACTCGCATCTCCTTCGACGAGCCCATCGGCTTACAGGACGGTCTGGGGAACTACAGCTGTGGCTCTAGCCTCACCAGATTCACGCGCTTTACCGATGACGCTGGAGGTCCCCGCTGATGATGGGTGGCTGCAGGGTTGGGAGAAGGACCTCATGCACGAGGACAATCTAGTTGCGCAGGTGCAAGCCGCCTCGCTTGGGGAGAGTTCGAGGGCTGCTACTGCAGCTGCGAGTGGAGCGAAGGGAAAGAAGAAGGGTAAGAAGATCACGCTGATGAGCACAAACGCGCGAAGAGGAGCGTGAGTCTAGGGATGAAGCAGGCTTGATTGCTATTGCGGACCTTTGCTCGAGTGAGCTATTATCGTCACAGGTGTTCGGCAGAGGCTTCGGGACATACTACTGCATCATTTTGTGTTTATAGCATAGTGCAGCGTGCCACAGCACAGCGAAAGGCTGGAGGCCGAGCCTGGACGATACCATCGAAGAGACCTTCGATCAAAGTAGTGCCTTGCAATTCCATCGCTCATTTATAGTGCACCTATGCAAATCAAGCCTGACCCTCGTATGCCGCCATCTCCGGCTGATCTGGTCATGGCAGCGCGTAACCGTAAGTAGCTCCGGTGGCGTTCTGATTGGCTCAGAGTGACATCAATAATGAAGGTTTAAAATCCCCGTCATATCCGGCGTGTAAACAAGCCGGGAGGGCTCTTCGACAAAAGAGTGCCACGCCATTGAACGCCCTTGACACTTGCACGACGAGTGTCGTCTCGAGGTTGTCTTTGCTACGTATCTATTATACACAATTCTCACAGAGTCCAGTCCCAAGATCGAAGATGAGAGCAACACGCTCGCAGACCGGGAAGACGCCTGGGTAAAGCCTTCAATCCTTCCACGACTACATAAGTGCGCTAACAATGACTTTGAACATAGGCCACCAGACCGCCCAGGTTTCGTCGAGACTCCCGGTCGTCGCTCCGGTTCTCGCAAATCGATGGCTCCAAGTAGCAGGCTCGAGTCGCCCATAGAAGGCCACGCTGCGACTGCGATAGCAGATCCTGCCCGGGAGGCCGATATCGACGGCGTCGCGCACGCAACAGGGCAAGAGAGCAGGAGCAATGGATACGCCAACGGGTCTGCGAAGAGTAACGGGATCACAAACAGCTCAGCCAAGAAGTCTGCAAAGATCATCGACGGCTGGAAGGTCGGCGGCGACCCCAAGATCGACGCCGACCCACACTTCGAATTCGGCGGCTCATGGGGCGTCAGCGCCATGATGATCGGGTTTCCGCTGCTCATGTGGTATATGTGGATTGGCGCGACGTACTACGACGGAAAGTTTCCTACGCCAGCTCCAGGACAATCTTACACGGAATTCGCAAAGAGTATGGGACGGCTGGTGTACGAAGGTGCGTTTCCGCATGCGAAGGCCTGGGTGATATATTGGACCTTCTTCGTGTTCGAGGGCGTGTGCTATCTGGTCATGCCAGGGGTGTACAGCAAGGGCAAGCCGCTGCCACATCTGGGAGGCAAGGAGCTGGATTACTACTGCTCGGGTGTGAGCAGTTTCTACCTTACCATCGTGCTCGCCTTGACACTCCATGTTACGGGCTTGTTCAAGCTCTACACGCTCATTGATGAGTTCGGTCCGTTGATGTCCGTGGCAATCTTGTCCGGGTTCTTGGTCAGCTTCGTAGCATACTTCTCGGCGTTGGTGAGGGGTGCACAGCACCGTATGACTGGATACCCAGTGTACGATTTCTTCATGGGAGCTGAGTTGAACCCGAGAATGTTTGGGTGGTTGGACTTCAAGATGTTTTTCGAGGTCAGTGTGGAAAGTTACAATGCACTGAAGGCATGCTCAGGCTGACGGTCTTACAGGTTCGGCTGCCATGGTTCATTCTGTTCCTGGTGAGCTTAGGTGCATGTGCTCGACAGTACGAAGAGTATGGTTACGTATCCGGAGAGATGGGATTTCTCTTGATGGCGCATTTCCTGTACGCGAACGCGTGTTGTAAGGGCGAGGAAATGATCGTCACGACCTGGTAAGGCTATTCTCGGCGATGTGTGTTCTGGTCAAATCATGCTGACACCATTACAGGGACATGTACTACGAGAAATGGGGCTTCATGCTCATCTTCTGGAATCTCGCTGGGGTTCCTCTGTCCTACTGCCACTGCACGATCTACCTCGCCAACCACGCGCCATCCACCTATGCCTGGAATCGCTACGCGCTCATCTTCCTCTACGCCAGCTACCTCTTCACGTACTGGGTTTGGGACACTGCTAACAGTCAGAAAAACATGTTCCGCGCGATCGAACGCGGAACGGTCCAACACCGCAAGACCTTCCCTCAACTCCCCTGGAAGTCGATCAAGAACCCGCGCACGATCGAGACGCAGACTGGCGACAGTCTGCTGTGCGATGGGTGGTACGGCATGGCGCGGAAGGTCCACTACACATGTGACCTGTACTTCGCGCTGACCTGGGGTCTGATCACGGGGTTCAGGAGTCCGTTCCCATGGTTTTATCCGTGTTTCTTTGCTGTCATGATCGTGCATCGGGCGTATAGAGATATTCAGCGCTGCAAAGTCAAGTATGGAGATGCATGGGATGAGTACACAAGGAGGGTACCGTATTTGTTCATTCCTTACGTTGTTTGAATATTGCCGCAGAGCCTGTACGTATCACCAAACTAAGACCTGTATATACACCCTTTTTCATCCATCGGTCTTCCTTGGAGAGCTCGCTCTGATGTTGAGTTGAGTCACGTGGCTGCCTTGAACGGTGACACCAGGGTATCGGACATTTCATCGGGCAATTGAAACCACCTTGATGACACACCCACGGACCAATCCGTTGAAACATCACCTCAGACTACTCCCACCCGGCGGCAGTGTTCGTGAATAATGGCTCTGGACGTGCAACGCAACTGGACCGTCTCAATGGAGAAGTCACGCCCGAAGACGAAACGACGTACCAGCGACACAGCCAATGCTGCCTTCGTTCCGACAATTCCCTCCTCAGATTTGCCAGTATCCAGAGACACCCGAACGCAGTTGCAAAGAGAAGCTGTGTACCTGCCGACCGAGATCATCTTCCACATCCTCGACTACGTTCCCCATAACCAGACGTCGCAGAAGACGCTTCACTCATGCTGCCTGCTCTCGCGTCAATGGTACGCCTGCGCGATCCGCCGACTGTACGAACGGCCCTACCTCTACGGTAAGAACTTTGACCCCTTCGTCGCCACAATATGCCCCTCAATAAATGCGCATATCCGCAAGAGCGAGCTCGCGGAGCTGGTGCGCAGGCTCGATATGGGCGGGCTGGTCCACCACGGCAGCAAGAGCCTGACGGCGCGGTTGCTGGGCCGCACGAAAGACGCGCTGGAGGAGTTCGTGGCGCCGCAGGCCTCGTTTGCCGTCAACTGCTTTGCGGCGCTGTCGAAGTGCACCGGGCTGCGCACGCTGGACTTGAGCCTGGTCTCGGAGTCCATCCCGCTACCTACGCTCTTCCACACGTTGCGCTCGCTCACGAAGCTCACTACGTTGCGCTTTCCCCGCTCCGCGAACTATGACACGAATTTTGAGCCGTCCTCCTGCACGTGGCCGCCGGCGTTGCAGAGCTTGTACCTCTCTGGCGGCATTTCGCAGGAATTCCTTACGAATGTATCGAATTTCCCTTCGACACTCATGGATCTCACCATAGAACACTGTCCCTTCGCCAAGGCACACAGAGTCAGACACATGCTCAGCAAGCTAGGTTCCCAGCTACGGTCCCTCACCATAGGTAACATGCGCCAGTTTGATCCGGGGTGCATGGACATGCTCCCCAGGATCTGTCCGAAGCTCGAGAAGCTCAGCGTCCCCGTCGATTACCTGAGCGAGCTTGTATTCACCACGTCTGAGGCTTCAATCTCCTCCCCTCAACACATGGAGCCACTTCCGCTGGTCTTCCTCGAACTGACGGGCCTGGGGGAGTCCGTATATACAGAAGACTACCTTGGTCTAAGTGCACTGGATATCTGCTCTGCGATCGACGAAGGAATCTTACCGCATTTGCGCACTGTGAGGGTGGCTAGGAGCTTGGGCTGGCACGTCGGCACTGAAGCAGCGGGGGAGCTGGAAGATCTGATCGCGAGATTGGACGAGAAGGCGGCAATGGATTGCAAGCAGGAAGCTTCATCCGAATCTGTACATACTGGGACTGCAAAGAAGGAAAGGCCGAAAGCGGGCGTTTGGGTCTTTGATGGCTGAAATAGGAGCTCAACTTCGTCCAATTCGACGGCTTGTCCCATCACTTCTGCTCCGTACCTTCCAGAGCATACCGGACAGTACGACTGCCATACCACCAAACACCTAGTATGGTCACGAGGCAAAAATCTCTCCTCATTCAGCCTTTCAAGAGACACTCCAGAACTGGTGTGTGAGAGAGCCATCTAGAAGTATCTTAGGGGCTAGCTGCATTTCACAGGGCCTAGCCGTCTGGCTTGCTGGTGGAGATTGCGTGCCTGCTCTAGGAGGTGGAAGGCAATCAGGGTGCGATGGATCAACGTAATCTCGCTCCAAGGGTGGGGGAAAGCGAAGAAGCGATGTCGTTCGTCCAACAGACCTACTCCACAGCCTCCCACGGCACGAGATGCAGTAGGAGACTTGTGGACATCGACGCTTCTTCGGCTGCAGCGAGCTTCTCCGCGCAGAAACATCCCAGAGCGTCCAGACAGAGTCAATTTAGGGTGCATGAGGCGCTGTCGCATTCCTGCCGTCTTCCCCCACCCGGTCGCTTCTTCAGCGGAAAGAAAGAGGTTGTCAGCCCAGGCGATTGCCATACCTTCCTCAAGGGGGCGTCCAGAGGTATGAACAGCAACTAACGGAAGAGGAGAAACTACCACGCCCATCTCGTCTTGCAAGCAAGACTATGAAGAAGAACCGATATCACTCGCCAAGGCGGCGTTCAGTAGCAGAAGACGCAGTTAAGGAGATCAGAGACCGCGAAGCCTTTCCTCTCGTCCGCTCGCCGCCTACGTGGGAAGCGCGAGGTAGGGAGAGCAGATTGAGAGGCTAGGGTCACGGAAAACTTTCGTCAGGGGACGTTCGGTAGTGCGAGCAGCGGTCAGCGGAAATCGGAGAACAGCAGACCGTATAGCCTGCATACAATCCTCCTATTTCCTTGTCGTTCTCTTCTAAGGAATGCTCCTGTGCTGTGCGCTCACCTACATGCACCACGACGTAGAGTGCTCGTCTGTCCCCACCGACCAGCCTGGAACCCACAGCTCAAAGCACTCCAAGTATCTCCCACGCCGTCGTCGACATCTGGCTATACCGGTAGGAGAGGACAGCGACGCACGAGTGCAACACGTGGTTGCAACGATGCAAACGAAAAGAAATGCAGCGGACGATCACGTCAATCGACCGACCTCGTGCCTTCCCACATGCACGCCTACAAGACGGAGTAGAATATTACGACACGCACGGCTAATTGCCCCTCACAGCACTCAATCCACCGCTGTCGGTCGAAGCAGCGATCGCGCGGTCGCGCTCCAGCCTCGGGCAGGGCAAGACCCTTGGCCTCTGCCGCTGCCCGCTTGGAGAGTCACATTTCCTGCTCGTCGCCGCGGGGCAAGACGTCTGGAAACAGTGGCACCGGAGGCCTGGGTGGGCGACTCGTTGACGCCGCACTGGAGCTTCCATCAACCCCTGAGAGAGACGAACCGTTTAGGCTTAAAGTCTTCGTGTCACTGCCTGGGCATGAATCTGTCCTCTCGCCGTTCAGAACTTGGTAGGCGGGCACACCCATCGCGCCTCGCGGTCCACCCTTTTCTGCTTCGCTTTGCTTGTGGAACGGCAGTGGTCCAGCTGTGTCGACATTGAGCCTTCGCGGTTGTTTCGATATATAGAGGTGTTGTACCGCGCAATAAGCACGGCGGTTTGATGGCGGTGTTCATTCCTCATGCGTGACGCTGTTCCGTTGGAGCAAGAACTCCTCATTGATGCCACGCCATGCGCAGCAAACAGCTAGTTATTTAGTGTCATGAACTCATCGTGACTGCAGCACACGACACGTCCGTGGTGGTCCTTTCGTACCTCAAACATCTGCGGTGGTCGCTTTCTCCCCATCCCCCTCTTCCTCCCCCAGCACGTCCAGATCAACGTGCCACCTCTTCGCCAACGCCTCCACGACGCTCGTCCATCTCTTCACGAGCGGATGCGCATCCGCAACCCTGGCGAACGTGACGTCCTCGCCCTCGACCGCAAACGTCCAGATGCCATCTTCGTCGAACCAGTCTCTGCCCATCACACTGCCAACACTCAACGCCTTCCTCGCAGCCCCCAACAACTCTCTCGCGTCCCCGCACGCCTCCACTCGGCCCCGACTCCCCAGCTCGCTCTTCGCGCCTCCGCTCACCGCGCTCACACACCCCTCAAGCACCCCCAGCACCGCGCCAGCCCGCAGCCCCAGCACCGCGCCGAGCGCAAACCCCTCGTCGAAGCCCGCCTGCACGGCCGCCGCCTTCGCAGACGCAATGCCGTCGCGGTAGCCCGCCGTGACGTGTATGCTGCGCAGGCGCGGGATGTCGGAGGGCTCGGTGAGTGCGTGGGTGAGTGCGACGCCTCCTGCATGCGAGGACGGCGACGACCCGAAGATGTCGTCGAGCTGGTTGTTCGGTGGTGCAGAGCCGGGGATGGGGAGCGGGAGGGCGAAGTCGAGGCCGGGTGTGTGGAGGGGAGGCGTGTCGCGGAGCATGGCTGGTTGGGATGAGTGTCGTGCGTTCCCTGGAGAACGGTGTAGCAGAAATAGTGGTTGTCGTCTGGGCGTGACTACCTGGTTTGTGAAATGGTTGACGCCTCGGGCCGAAGTCTCTGTATGGTTTGGCAAGATGGTCAACGACCATGAGTGAGATTTGCAGAGATCGGTACCGATGAACACTACAGTAGATGTCTGAAGTCTCTCGTCCCTCTAGTTTTCCTTCTGGTCCGTCTAATCCAATATGTCGTCCCACAGCCATGCGCCGATTGAAAACGCCGGCTATTCAGGCCCTAGTGTCAAACGACGACGCCCCTGCGCCGTGTAATCCATCTCCGTCCTTCTCTACGCCAAACACAATATCAGGTTCAAGCAGCTATCCCCTCCGCCTGCCGCAGCACTTCCAAATCACCCTCCGCGCCCAGCGACTCGAACCCCTCGAACCCCTCCTCAACAACCCATTTCTGGCTCGTCTGATGCAGCACCTCGCAGCTCCACCCGACCACCAACAGCCCGGGCGGCCTAGATCCCTCCTCCTCTATAGCCGCGCACACGTACTGCAACGTAGTTCTTATGACGCGCTGGTCGGGACAGCTCGCGCGCTCGAGTACCGCGCACGGCGTCTCCAAGGGCCACGCCTTCTCTTTCGTGTGGAGAGAGTCGACGAGCGCGGACAGGCGGTGCAGCGACATGAGGAAGACGACGGTCTGGTTGGGCAGGTAGGCGGGCGGATCGGGCGCCGCGCCCTTCCGGCCTGTGCCAGTGCAGATGAGAACTTGGTCGGACACGGCGCGGTGGGTAGCCGGGATAGCAGCGAAAAGTGGCGCGGAAAGGGCGCTGGTGATGCCCGGGAGCACCGTGGGCGTCCATCCATGCTCTCTGAAGAATGCGTATTCCTCGGCGCCGCGGCCGTAGATGTAAGGATCGCCTTGCTTTAGGCGCACAACAGTCTTGCCAGCTTTCAAGC
>NAJN01000368.1:0-24672 GCA_005059845.1 Cryomyces minteri
GATTCAGATGTGCAGGATGATGACACTGCGGGTAGTCCGCCCCAGACCCCGTTCGCACACCAAGACCTGCGATATCGTAGTCTGAGAAGTGCTGCACCGACTCCAGACACTGCTGCAATTCGCCGTAGCTTCTCTGTGCCGTGGGCAACAAAAGCCCTCGAGGAGCAAGATGTCGAGGATGAGGAGATGGCCAATCTGGACGTCGGTGCTACACCTCCTGTTGATAAGCCGACTCCCAATATCGCTGTACCTCAAGAAAGCGGCGAAAAGTCCGAGAGCGATTTTGCAAAGTGGTTCTGGGAGCACAGGGGTGATACTAATAGGGCGTGGAAGAAGAGACGGAGAGAGGCGATGAAGCAGAAGAGGCAGCGGGAGAACAGAAGCTTTGGGAGGCGCGCTGTTTAGTTTTCGAATGGAGTGCTGGATAGCCCCTGCGATTGCTCATGCTCCTCGACCTGATTGACAAGAGAAACACAAGGGAGGATCATCTCTTTTGTTACTGTGACATGAACCGTTTGCAATTGTCAGTGAACTCCGCATATGGGTAAGCGACCTGTGCACGAAGCGACCACGGGTCATCTCCTTGTGATCACAACGCATGTCACTAGCATTCACTTTCATTGTCGGGCTGATTGACTTCATCACACGCATCTGAAACGCTATGGTGTCGCCGCATCGAAACCCCGGCGACGGTGTCGCTCACCGACATAGGAGGATAAGACCTCACCTCTTCCACTCTTCTAGTTCGTTCTGCGCATCTTCTGTCACCGATTGCTTTCAGTCTGCAATCCCCATATTCTGCGCCGCTTCCTCTTCGTCCAGCGAAGTGCATCCGCTGTTCTCGACTCTTCCAATCCCAAATCTCAGTCGTTTGCACCACCCACCTTTCATTCAGCGAAGTGCAGTTCCGGCGTTCAACTCCTTCCAGCACACAACATCGATCTTCCACACCATTCCCTCTCATCCAGCGAAGTCGACCCACCTCCCATCATGGCCTCCTCCACCGCCGCCGCACCGCAGCTCCCCGCTACCATCCCCCTAGGTGGTGACGTCCACTCCGCCAGCGAGTGGCGCACCCGATCTATGGCGCAGCTAGCACGGAGCGTGCACAACGAGACCTTCTCCGAGTTCATGGCAGCCGCCGAGGCGCGAGCCGGGCCCGAGCGATCCATCGCCCCGTCCGTGAGATCCGAGCTCTCCGATTCGCAGCGCCAGCTCACCAAACGCCGCACCAAAACCTTCTTCATCGTCTTCGCCCTCTTGCAGGCGCTCCTCATCTCCACCACTGTGGCTCTCGTCTTCTTCGTCCAGGACGCTGCGAAGCGCAGCCCCAAAGCCGGACACATCGTCTGGCTCACCCTCTCCGCGACGTGGCTGCTGTGTCTGGGCATGTTCCTCAGAGTACTGTGGAGGTACAGACGCGACAGGAAACGTATGGCGGTGAGCATGAAGGATGCGGAGGTCAAGAAGTTCAAGAAGATCGCGAGGGAGCGCGAGAGGGAGGTGCGATTGATCGTCGTGTACAGCCGGCGGATCCAGGAGGAGATCAGGAACGAGAGCCGTGCGGCTGGCGCGTCGTCGAGGCCACCCCTCAGTATGAGACCGGAGGCTATGGGCAGGGAAGACAAGGAGAACGCGCCGCCGCCCGCCCATGCCTTTCTTGGTCAGGGCAATGGCCTGGACTCCGTCCAGAGCGACCTCAATGTCTTGGAGAACCTGAAGAAGGACTTGGACACCGGCTCGTTGAGTGCGGCCCAGCGTGAGCTGAGGCACGCCAGGAGCATGGCGAGGATCTTGCCGTGGTTGAATTCGGTGTCTGCAGGCGACGAAGTTTGACGGGGAGGGGATGGGGTAGAGTCGCGAGGGCAGGGGGCGGAACACAAGGACGGTTGTTGGGTGGCTCTCCAGTAGATGTATCAGTTGAATGGGATCGATACTGCACTCGGGCCTAACGTGCAGAGCGGTGAGAACTCGTATTCAGTCATACAGATGACCTAACAGGCGGAAACAAGAAGTTAGGCGAGACTCATCCTCCTCACCCTCCCTCTCGCCGTAGCATCAGCTGCATCGACCTTCATACCCTCTTTCGACCCCACAGCCCCTACAGTTCGATGCTCCGGCTTCTCGTCCAGCTGTCCGGGGCTGCCCTCGCGAGCGCCTCTATGCGCATCCCTCTCCTGCGCAGCCTCCACGTCTCTCCTCAAGCGATCCTCCTTCTCACTCCCACTACCTGCGCCCGACCATTCTCCCTCGTCCCTATCCTCCTGCTTCTGCGGCCACAGAATATCCTTCCTTACCACAGCCCTGATCATCGAGGCGAACACAAACATCCACACCAGGATGAGAAGGCACGCCATGACGCAGCCGAGAATGCGGATTGACTGGTTGTCGAGCGCGTTCGCGACGGCGGAAGTTGCAGTCGTGAGCGCTGTGTTGTGGAAGACGAATGAGTACCACGTCATAGCGAAGTCCATGCGGTCATGGCTAATGCAGGACCAGTGGGCACCGGTGTTTATAAGGAAGAACCAGAGCGCGAGACCCCAGAGCCAGATGCCCATCCAGTTCGCCAAGATCATCTGGCCTGCCAGTTGTCCGTTGCCCATGAAGTCGTCTGGTGTGACCCGCGGCAGGTTTCGGCCCATGGTAATAATTTCGGAGATGGTGAAACTGCTTGGCCCGACACTGATGAACATGCCGGGGCGCATACTCTCTTTAGGGAGCTTTTGTGTCATGAGTCGGTACAGGAAGACGGAATAGTTCATGAGCGAAACCATGAAGCCGATGCCTTGAATCACGAGGCCCCAACGACCACGTCAAGGGCGCGTATTCCAGAAATCTCGGAGGCCATTTAGCCGGCATGAGGACCAACGATCAGGAGGGGGTACGCGAAGAAGATCCAGACAGGCGTCATTTGGGAGATAGTAAATGTTTGAGTAGACCACCTGATAATTGTTAGTATCACAAGTTCAGACACGCGGGTGCGTCGTTGTCGTGTACTGACGATGGAATCAAAGAGTCGAACTCACAAAATGAGATATATCCCACAAGAGAACAGAATAGCGAGCGCGCAGTAGATCCAAAATATAACATACCTCGTCTCGTGCAGCCAACACAGCGTCTTCCCACCTTCCAGCCCATACTGCGTAATATTGAGCAGTATCGTGCCGTAGCTGATGACTGCTGCCAGGACGAAGAGACTTTCCGTAGGATGCAGGATGGAGGCTCTTAAGGTGGAAGGGTAGAGGTAGAAGCGGGCGGAGATGAAGAGGACGTTGAGCATGAAGAGGACGATGTTCAGGATGAAAAAGACACATCCCATTGCGTAAAGGCCAGGGAATTGGAGGGTTTGAGGGACTGGGTATGGCGTGGGTATTTATACAAAACCTACTCTAGGCTCAATGGGGTGGAAGTTTCAATGGACGGTTGTGGTCTTTCCGCATAGAGATACACGCTGAAATTGATATGAAAAGGAAAGCGATTCATTTACACACCCGCATACAGTGCATTCGCAACCCCTCCCGTCGCCATAGTCATAGTGAACCACGTCCACGTAAAATGCCGTACTCGTTCTCTCAGACTAAGTCGTGTACTCAACTGGCCAGGCATGTCTGAACTCTCCTTGCTCCGCCCGCTCTGCGACTTACTAAGCGGATCAGGACTTTGATCACTCCACGACGCGATCGAACTCGATTGTAGCGACCTCGAGTCTTCATTGCGATCCATACTGTGGTTGGCGTCGAAGGGAAGAGGCATCTTAGTAGGGTTGAACTCGGGGGTCGGCACAGATGCCAAGGATTCAGATACGGGCGCTCGTGCTGCGTATATACGTGAACCTGCACCGACAGAGTGTCGTACGTACCTGGTACACATCGTGTTGCAAGAGATGGAAGGTACTCAGTCAAATCTCGAATTTAGAATACTCTGGAGACATTGTTCCTGCTGACACTGTCTTGGTCATTTGCCTTAATTACCTACTTTGCATAAATCCACTCCGGGCCAGAGCTAACCCTGAGAGTGTGGAATCATGAACATCCACTAATCAAGCCTGACCTCTGAGGACCAATTTCGATTGCAAATGGTATCTCCATTCATCTGGATTACAGTCTGTACGATTCCTGACATGGGACGGATACAGCCATCCAGCGGGCCATTCCAACGCCTGATCCCCCATTCGTGCCAACGCTATGCAAACACCGTTCCCATCCTGGTCTCCAGCAGCACCTGAACGCCATGAAGAGGTCGTGTGTGAAACCAGACCAACGCGCATATGCAAGCCACGAAACATCAGAAGGGTATCTCACCAGAAACTACACCATCCGATATAGTGCTGACACAGATTCTCCAAACTCGTGGCCTCCGTCAACAGTTTCTCAACCTGATCGTCTACGCTCAGTTCTACATCAGGCTTGAAGTCTCTTCCTGTCAGCTTCTCCTTGACTCGGCTCAGTACTTGCAGTGCCCTCGCATTCTGAACTTCACGGTTGTCTGGGTCGCTGCCTTGATTGTGGGGTGGGGGTGCACCGGGTCTATTCGGCTGGGCCGTGGATCGATTACGTGGCCGCCGGTCGCTCAAGGATTGGTAGCTTTGACCTGCAGTGTTCATGGCTCCGGGCCCGATAATGGAGGCGCGGCGTTCGGACGGGAAGGAGGGCTCTGGTGGAGACCCTTGGTTGCCGAGGCGCCAGGTGAGGAGTGGATCGTGAATGAACTACAAACAAAGACTGTTAGCACGTCGGGAGAATGACAAAAATACAGAGAGGAAGGACTCACAGCTTCGAGAACAGCCATCAAACTCTCCTTGTTATCTCTTAATAACCTCATCACATGCTCGCATGTTGTCCGGAAGCTTCCTTCAATGTTGCTAACCTCCATACCAAACGTCAACATTCTTGTCAAGCGGAAAGGCACCCGCTCGGGGTACTTTTCTCGATGCATAGCAACCTCGAAGCAATCGCCAAAGTCGATGTGAATGACATTGCCTGTGGCACGGTCAAGCATCAGGTTCGAAGGATGACGGTCACCCAGACCCAATATGTATCCCACCATTGACATGACACCCAAAGACCTAGTGTAATTGGTGCGACGGTCAAGCCAAGCCTCTGAGCTCTTGCTCTTCAGCCACAGGACACGATAGAGGTCCTGTCCAGTGGTATTGTCGAGAGCATAGCCGAACACCTCTACCTTTTGCATAAGAGTGAGATTGTCGTAGTCAGGGGCCATCTGCAGCATGATACGATGTTCGATGTTGAGCAGAATCTTTCGACTTTCGCGGTACTCGCGGATGAGCACGTGCAGAGTGTCGCTGTTGGGCACCCAGCCAAGCAGGCCGGATTGTGTTGACAGAGGGATAGCGGAGTAGCGTTGGATGTTCAAGTGGCGTTTCAAACATTCGGGATCATGTATCAGAAGAGTGTTGACCAGTCCAAAGAGCTGCATCACTCGTTCGTCTTGTCTGATGTCCTCGTGGCCTTTGAGTGCGAACGTGTAAGTACCGCCATCGCTTCCCTTCATGGTCAATTTTCTGGGCCGTTGCTTCGATTGAATGACAGTCGCGACAGGGTCGACAGACGCAATGCGCACGACTGGCTTTCCGCTTTGATAGGTTCCGGGTACTGCAAGGTCGAGATCGTGAGCAGTCTTGAGTTTGGGAGACACGTACTGAAGCTCCAAACTCATGAGCTGAGGCAGTTGCCTGGCGATCTTCCGGAAGACTTGGTAATAGAGATCCCAGGCTTGATTGAGGTCGCCGACCTCATTGGAGTTGCGGAACGTGGTGCACCAGTCACGAGCCTCTTGCAGGTCCCGGCCGAATGACTGAATGAACGATATCTCCCTAAGAGTCTCGGGACCTTTGTCGAGCATGGCATGCAGGGGGGCCAGGACAGCGAACATGCCTTCGACGTTGTGATCGCCAAAGTACAACCTTGAGGCTTCCTCTAGGGCCTCATGCCATTGCTCGTGCCACAACACAGCAATTCGAATGAGCTCGGAACTCACAAGGTCAGCATCAGCGACAAGTCTAGGACTATGCTGTCGCATGGCGTCCATTATCTGGGCTGCTGAGAGTGACCGTCGAGTTATATCAGACTTCATCGAAACAGTCAGCGGGTAGACCAATGCTTGCGGATGAGCTCGTCCGACATCGACTAAGAGGTTGTGTATAGACTGTCTGACCCTTTGGTTTGGCTGATTGATACGAGCAATGAGCTGGGGTATGACCTCCAGCCATGTGTCCACGCTGACTTTGCCAAAGCCTTCCGTGATAACGGCGTTGACCTCATGATGGCCGCCATGCGCGAACCACAAGGTGAGGAGTCGAAGAGTATCTTGAAGAGAGCTCGACGAAGACAGTGCAATGGATCTGAAGAAGCCTTGGACTGCAGGCACAACGTGATCAATAACAATGCTAGAAGGGATGTCTGCCGTCTCCCGATCTGCTTGCGATGTGATTGACGTAACGACTTCAAAGTTGGCGAGGGCCCATGCGTGCCAGGCCTTGTACCAGTCCTTGTTGTACCGAGTGGCAGCAGCGTAAGCGGCTAGAGTATCGTGTACGTGCTCGTGTTGCCAGTCTCCTTTATGCAAGGCAGTCTGCCATTCACCCTGTTTCAGATAGCATCGGGCGAGGAGTCGCCTCCATTCTTCCAGCTCTTTGGACGACATCGGCGGATCTGCAACTACCATAGTTGAGTGCGTGCCATTCACACCGTTGATCCCATTGACGCCGTTGGCGATAATTGCTGAGCTTCCACTGCTCTTGATTTGATACTCCTCTGACAGTTTCAGTGTGAATGCCTTGAGATTCGTCAGTGCCCCTTGTTGATGCCCCATAGACCACAAGAACTTGAATACTGCGTATCGGACCTGACTAGGCGTTTTAGATTCAGGATCCAGAGCGCCGTAGAGGTTTTCGTTCGCTCCCAAAAGCGAATACAAGGACTTCTCGGCTAACCCGTTGCGCTGGGCCTTGCGACAGAGGTTTGCGAACTTGATGCACATGTCCATATTCTCCCTGGGCGAAATTACAAGAGCGCGGACTTTCAGCATTCTCTGCCACACTTCCACATTGCGTTGGTTTCCAAGCAGTCGCTTGGTCCATGTCCGCCTCATGCTCTCTTGCTTCTCCGGATTGCCTTGATTCTGCTTATAGGTAATTATTTCTTCGAGCTCGGCAAGCATCTGTACACGTACTATGACACCGTACGCTCGAGTGTACGATTCTCCTAGCAGAGCGCTCAGTTCTGTGTCCAGGCCGTCTCGAGCTCGCTCAATGTGCAACTGAGCATCGTCAAATTGGTTGCGATGTAGCGAAAGAATGGCTCCGAAGAACGAGCGATCAGGGGAGTGGGGTCTCATGACCGAGAGATAGTTGTCCATGAGTTCCCATTGACCAAGTCCCCAGGCCGCTGCTGCAGCCAGCGGAGCAATCAACCTCCTGTTCTCTGGAGTGGTCTGCATCCACTTGTCTTGCGCTAGGGATGATAAGACGTCCCACTCGCCGAGCGCGTGCAAACAACGCATCTTCCCCATGGTGACGTCGAATGACATATCGCCATCTCGCTCACGCCGTTGATACGCAGTCAAGGCCTCTTCCCAGCGCTGGAGCTTCTCAAACCATGTCTCTTTCAGGTCTACGTCTTGATATCCTTGTGCTTTACGCAGTATGCCAAAAGCAGCATCGGTCTGCTGTAGTTGGTTGTTGATACTGATAAGCGCCTCTACAGCGCTTGCGTTCTGCTCCGTGTTAAACTCGAGCTCCTTGTAGTGCAATGCTTTCGCGAATGCATGGCACTTTCCAGCGTACATGCCCAGCGTCCGGATATCAATGGGCAGCGCTTTGTCATCGTGTTCCATGAACTCGGCAAGATTAAGGAGTACCTGCAGAATGTATGGTGGTACGTGTGGGGAGGTCAGGGCAGTCTCGATTGAGTGGACCAGTTCTTCCTGGTATTGGTCATAGAGCTCGGTCCAACATGACACAAAAGCGGAGTTGAAAAGGGTTGTTGCTATCGAAGGGTAGGCCCCAGCCAATGGTGTACATGCTCGCAATGCCTGTTGAGGAGACTCTCTGAGCAGCTCGAGGCTGAAACGTCGGATCCATTCGTCCCAGTCTTCTTTAGTCGATTTCTGAGACGCTTCCCAGGCGTTCTTCAAGTGTTGTTGGTTGACAGCCAGCTTTTTTGTGGATATTTCGGTCATGAATTGATCATCATCGTCGTTGCCGTATCGTGAGTCTGGGCTTAGGTCTTGTGGCAGAGATTCGCCTTTTTGAAGTTTTGAAACGATGAGTGAGTAGTTTGCGTGAGGCACCTTGTTCGCTACAAGTACCTTGAGAGCGTTAGTTTTGTAGGCTGGGACTTCGAAATGACAACAGTCTCACCTTGTTGATAGTTGGCACGAAGTGCTTGTAGTCTGACCCTAATTGGAAGATGAGTGCAGACAAGGTTTCGAGAGTTGTTTGTTTCAATGCCGTGTCGTTTCCGTCCAGGACCCTGGCTAAGGGGTGTATGATCTTCGCTGCGAACTCGGAGATGTTGACCTGTCGTGAAAGCCTGCCTAGCGTCTCGATAGCTTGCTTACGTATAGCATGCGGCTGACCCGGCTTCTCAAACATACGGACAATGACTGGAATAATGAGATGCATGTACTCCTCGGCGCTCGATCCAAATATGAGGAACGCATGCAGTACTCTCTCCGAAGGCTGGCGTTTGGCAGAAATGTCTTGATCAAGAACCCCCAGCATAAGTGGAAGTACATTGGCAAGGTAGACTTTGAATTCTCCCTCCAGTGACCTCGCAATGGCCTCGATTAATGACAGTATGGTGGCCTGGAGCTGAGCAGTCGCACTCCAGTAATCTTGCACAGTCTCCAAGATTCCGGGCAAGTAGGGCCGTATGTGTTGACGCACTATTCGTACGAGCTGACTCAGTTGATTGAAATAACCTTCGAGACGCCCAGGTGGGGCACGTCGAATCACTTGCAGGAAGCCCGGAATTACTTGGTTCAGAAAGCCCACGCATTTCAGCCCCATGGTCTGATAGATATTCATTACTGCGTCGATGACCGCTGAATGATGTTGAGAGAGTGTGGACTCTTTTAGCACGCCCATGAGAGTGCTAAAAATGACCGTAGGGTAATACTCGTCATTAGACGGTGTCAGGCCATTCATGATCAGAGATACGTCTGTGAACTGCTGAGCTTCCACAACCAGGTTGCTTTCGGGAGACTGCTCCATTACTTGCTGTTACGATGTCAGACCTTTAGTCCCATCTCCACGGCCCCTGAGCTGGAATCCTACTTACTTGGTGCTTGTACGGATCAAGGGCTCCAAGAATGCCCAGTAATCTGACAGTCTCACGACGCAGAGGACCGGCCTGTTCTTGTTTGACAATGTTCACCAGGATAGTGAGTAGCTCGGGGTGTTCGGTATACGGATCGATAACGTAGCCGGAATTGCTTGCTAACTGTCCCAGAGTTCGCAGAGCCGCGCTGCGCCTCGAGGTTGAGCCAAGGTCCTGGAGGTTCTCAATGATGATATCCATCAGCTGTGGAATGTATTGCACCATGTCTTCTCCGCCCACTATCGCTAGGTCTCCGATAGCTCTTAGCGTTGTAGCTGCCACTTCTGGATTCGCATCGCGAGCCTTGGGTAAGAGCACCGTGACCATAGGATCTACGTACGGTTTGATCAATTTGGACGAAGCGAGGACGAGATCACTGATTAGCCTTGCGCTCTCTTCTTTGTTCCGTGGATTGTTCGAGTATTCAATCTCTGTCAATAGCTGTATGAGAACTTTGCGGAGAGACGGAAATACATATGCTGGGTTCACGGAAGTCAATCGGCCAATGATAGACATTGCAGCCTCTCTTACGACGAACACTTCGTCATTCAGCGCGAGAAATAGCGTTCGCACATTCTCTGCTTTGCCAAGATGTCGATCGAACCGCATGTCAAGTGCGTGTAAGACGTCGAGACGGATGCTAGCGTCAACATCGGCGACTGCAACAGTAAGAAGCTTCTCGATGACATCACTGACGACTTGAATGGCATGACCACTCGTCTGATGGACAATCGGGTCCTTGACGAATAGTTGACAGCATGTAAGTGCTGCATGCCTTCTAATTGTTGGATTATCGTTATCCACGTATCGAATGGCCACGTCGCGCACGAATTCGTTGAGTACGTATCCAGAAAAGTCAAAATTTCCGAGAGTCTCTAAGGCCAAGGCGACTTCGCTCTCCCTATGTTCCACGTGCTGAGGGTCCTTATGTTCTCGTTGAAAGATCGGGGGGAGTAATTTCCCATTAGCTGGACTACCTAGAAGCATGAAAGGACGTCCACAAAGAACTTGACTGAGTAGGTTCAGTAGCTTCTCCTGGATTTGCACTTTCACTGGGGGAACGTAGTGAGCCATATCAACCAGGGCTTGAGTCAGAGCAGCAGTGAGTCCGCAAGCGAAAATCGGGTCGAGAAGAGCCTCCATGTACTTGCTCAACGTCTGACCTACAGCAACAGAAAGCATACTGAGACATTTGAAGATGGGAGCTTCGTCGTAATCTCGGTTGCGTCTGTAACATCAGTCAGCACTTGTTCGGCATGACCTACTTATCAAGTGCCTCACATTTTGACGCTTAAAGCTTCGCGAATATAAACCAGGATGCCATCCAGATATGGAGCAATCTGACTACCAACTGCACTTGCAATTTCACCAATAGCGAGGAAAGCGGGATTCCGATCTCTGTCGCGTTTGAGAAGGCCTTGGAGATGAATCATAGACTTGTGCAGATAGCTGCCGCCAAATTCCAGTGGCGCGTACTTTGCCAGGATCGAAATGAGCTCTATGACCTCCTTCCGGATGAGGGGCTCTCGATGATCTTTAAGGGACAGCATCTTTTCGCATGCATCCTTGTACTTGTGGTCGTGCATGAACATGCCGCCTTTCTCCAGAAGTGCCTTTAACACGAGCAAAGATCCATGGAGTCCTTCGATCGTGGTAAGCTGGAAACCTCTCGAGACCTCCTCATACATGCGTGCAAATTCGCGTCCGCGTTTGATCGGGTCTCGATCAACGATGGTCTCAAAACACAAGCTGACCGCTTCGGCTGTTGTTTCGCGTATCAGCACTTGGGGGTCCCGCAGAGCTACCCAGATGATCTCAAAGATCTCTTCGATCTTAGGAAACACTTGAGTGGGTGAGTTCCGGGCAAATTCGCGTAGCATCAGGACAGCCGCAAAACGCCGGTTCTCGATCCGTTCCGAGTGCAACCATTCAAGAGCAAGTTGTGACTGTGACTCCACTATCTCTGTAGTGAGTGCGCCTCCAGGTTTCGCAAGCTTACCCAGCGCTTGAGCAGCAGCGATCATCGCGTCTTTGTCGTTTCCCTTCAAAACATTTTGTAGCATCAGAGCGAAGCGCGTCGTCTGTCGGGTCGCATCGTCGCCATGGCCTTTGAATTCGATGAGCTTGTCTAAGGCGAGTATGCCCCCAATTCGTTCGTGGCTAGTATTGCCGCTGCTGACAAGGGTTGAGATGCGTTGGTTGACATCGTTGTAGTAAATTCTGAACGGTTCCGGTCCCAACTCTGGATGTAGTGTCAGAGTTCGAAACATGGAGATGAATGGGGCATGAAGAAGCATGAACCTCTGAAAGCAGCTTCGACAACTGCAAGGAGCTCATTCGCTGCCTTGTACCGTACATCCGGGTGTCTAATGGTTGTGAGCCTCCACGGTACAGATCCTACAGGGAAACTCACTTCGACTTGAGCTCTTGGACTATGCGGTCCAGAGCCTCACGATGTATCTGCGCCATTTCAAACCTCGGGCCATGCTCTACTGCACAGGATAGTAGAGAGAGGCTTCGGACATGCCGCAAGGATGTGTATCGGTGTTCACGGAGAGGCGAGAACTCGCGCAACTAGGCAAACAAGCTGGTAGGCCATCGAGGTGTTCGCGATCGTCTTTAGCATCTGACGTCGGCTCTTCCCGTCCTCCGTCCTCCGTCCTCCGTCTCCCGCCTGCATGGGCAACTTCAGGGTCCAATGCGGCACCATCCCCATCTTCGCCCTCCCGTCCTTCAGTTCATCTCTCTCACCTACCCGTCCGAACAACGGGCCTTGTCTCCCGCCGTCGAGGAGCTCAAGCGCCAGACCCTAGAGCTGCTTCGTTTTCACCGTTTCCAGTTTCGACAACTATCAACAATGATTCACAAAGACGACTAGTCGAGCTGTCTATCAAATGATTGCCGTAGTGCTTCGTTATACTGTTGTTATATCGATTTCCTATACTGCAATCTTCCAGCTCCTAAGAGAGTAGCCAGACTTCGCAATCCCCACACCTTGTCCAGATGGACGACCCCTACCGTTATCATCTGCGGGCGGTCCTCAAACGCTCCATGTCCCTTGTATCGTCTTTCAGCTTCGATGACGTCGACGCTACCATGTTGATAAGCTTTGATGACGAACAGCAGAAAGATCCCAGAGCGGGGAGATTAACCGGTCATATTATCTGGTCGAGGAGATTCATTCTATCATACAACATTGTTCTCATAGGAATTTTAATCGGTTTTACGGTGCTGCATTGGGTAGGGAAGGCCACACGCGCTCGAAGGAGACGGAGGATAAGGAGAGCGATGAGTGCGCAGCACGGGAGGCAACCATGTAGTGCAAGACCATTGAAGGATGGGAACGAAGTATGGGGGACAGACACCGGGAGCACCACCTCGTCGTCGAACAGTACACTCGAAGGCGCATCGACTCCGCCTCGTCTTGCAAATAAGGACAACTTCGGACACGAGCAGACGCCGCTGCTGTCCACGACTCGAAGACCAAAACCTGAGAAGGGCGCCCTCAGCTTCACATATCAGGTTCGATCTTGGCTGATGTACCAACCGCCAGCGATACCATACGTGCACAAGACCCTACCTTCCAATGGAGCCACCTTAGCTCTTTCAGCCTTCATCGGCCTCAACATATTCTACGCATTCTACCGTGTTCCTCTTACCATCCCAATGCTCTTCATCTTCGCCGACCGCACGGCTCTTCTCTTCGTGGCCAATCTGCCCATTCTTTACCTTCTGGCCGCCAAGAACCAACCCATCAAGCTTTTGACAGGCTACTCCTATGAATCCCTGAACATCGTCCACCGCAGACTGGGTGAACTCTTGTGTTTACTGGCCCTTCTGCACTCTGTTGGGATGACAGGCGTCTGGTACACCGTCCTGCGGCCTGTCGGCTTCACATTGGCGAGGTTTCTGCTCACTAAGATCATCGTGCTCGGTCTCGGCGCTTTCATAGCCTACGAGCTCCTCTACTTCACTTCACTAGGCAGCTTCCGCCAGCGCTGGTATGAGCTCTTCTTGGTACTGCATGTGGTCCTACAGACAGCAGCCTTGGCTCTAGTGTGGTTCCATCACAGCGGCAGCCGTCCCTATGTTGGCGTTGCCTTGGGCGTATTCCTACTTGACAGACTCATTTTCCGGCTGGGAATGAAGACCAAGACGATGCGAGCGTCACTATCAATCACCGAAGATGGTGAGACGGCGCTGGTATCAGCCAACTGGCAGTTACTCGGGAAGCGCACCCTATGGCAAAAGCTCTTCGGCCTCCATGTAGGGTATGGTTGGAAGGCCACCGAGCACGTCTTCCTGACCGTCCCCTCCCTCTCACGCAAACACGTTGTCCAAGCACACCCCTTCACCATCGCCTCCGCCGCGCCGCCTTCTTCGGACTCGCATGCCTGGCTTAGCCTCCTCATTCGCGCTCATGATGGCTTCTCACGTGATCTTCTAACCCACGCCCACAGGCACGGCTCAACGACGATAAGACTCGATGGACCCTACGGCTCTCAGCATGCAATGGGCACGCTCCAAGATTGCGGACTCGCCATTGTCATCGCAGGGGGTTCGGGCATCGCCGTCGCCTTTCCTATAGTCTGGTCTTTGCTGAATCAATTACCAGATCCAGAGGGTCAAGCGGACGCGAACCAGACGAGGAAGAAGGTATGTTTGATATGGGTAGTGCATCAGAAGGAGCACACTCGGTGGATTGGTGGCGAAAGGCTGGACCAGCTTCGGCAAAAAGGTCTACATATCATCATCCCTGACCCTACGTCTGAGGCTGGACGTCCAGACGTCGGTGCTCTGGTTGAGGAACTGATCGAGGAGAGCAGCGATGGGCGTGATGAGAAGATCAGAGCTGGCGTGGTGTGCTCTGGCCCGGACGGGATGAACAGGGCTGTGAGGAACGTATGTGCTGAGATGGTCAAGAGAGGCAGGAACATAGATGTTGGGATCGAGAAATTCGGGTGGTGACGAAGTTGACAACCTTGTCACCTCTCTTAGACTGCATAAGAAAGAGCTTGTGCTTGGCGTTCTATTGGGTAGAGGGGATCGATGAGTCGAGATGTGTATGGCATACGTACATATGTCGGATGCAAGATGAAGTTGTACATATTATATATATTCCTATCATTTGTTACGGCTCAGCCGACGATGGTTCAACATCTACAGGATGCTTGTCTAAGCTCTCATACCACTGCAACACACTCCCAATCAAGAACGCCCAGCTGCCCCAAAACGTACTCAAGCACGCCTGATACAGTGCCCACTCACTTGTATCGTATCCGAAAGCCGGACTGAGCGTGAAGCCAATGCCGCCGATCCAGTTCCAGAAGCCGATGTGCCAGCCTAGCGTTCCGAGCGCAGGTTTCCACCACTTCTCCTGCGTCTCGAGCATGAACAGCGTCCCAGAGACGATGAAGCCACACCCACCAACGACTTGCGGCGTCCAGTAGATGCCGTCCAGCGCGCCGGGGGAGAGGCGGTCGTTGATGCCGGGGAGAGCGTTGAGACCGGCGATCCAGAAGATCGAGGCGCCGATGAGCTGGGCGAGGCAGGCGAGGAAGCCGAGCTCGTGAAGGTAGTGCGTGCGGAGCTCCAAGAACGAGGGGAACCAGACCCAGGACTTGCTACTGTCCTTTGCCGAAGAGAGGGCAGGATTGCTGTTCCGCGATAACGCGGTGGTGGCGCTGCGGCCAACGAAGTTCTTGCGGTCCGTATGATGGTGCAGGCAACCTGCCAGGTCCGGTCGCAGTCGTGTGTAAGGCCCTTTCTCGTGATGGTGGTGCTGATGCTCCTCCCACGCCTGCTCCACAGCCCATCCGAAGCAGCCGGAGCGGTTCTCGTTGACCGCTTCTGGAGGAAGCTACCAAATTCGAAGATTGTCGCGCCGATGAACGCGGTGATGCCTCCGCCGTACAGAGACTCATCTGCGAAGGCGGTGCTGGGCTTTTGCAGCGGTAGCCAGACGAAGAATGCGTTGATGACCCAGACCACGCTGCCTAACGTGAAGACTGCGGCGACGTCGTACGAGACATCCCAGATGGGGTAATACACGCACATGCGCCATATCCCTTTGACTATCGCCCTAGGTGATGTCGACGACGGTGGTGTCTCGTACTTGGCGGAGGCCTCGTCCTTCGCCGGAGTGACGGCTATTGCATGCCGTCCCTTACGATTGTTTCGAGATGTCCATTTGTATTCGAAGTCGTCTGCTGCCTGCTCTCTCCCGTCTGGGCTTTCTCCTGGTGTCTGATCCAGTCCACTCTCTTGCGATTCTTCGACGACAGGTTTCCTGTCCACGTGACGGAAGTGGGCACGAGTAGGGTTCAAGAAGGAGAACGGACCAGAGACTCTCTCGTGTCGGAGCTTCAGAGAGGAGTCTTGGCGTAGCGGTTCGTGGTTGGGATAGAACCCCGTGTTTCGAGCCATCATTACTTGGAGTTCGCGGTCACTGCCTCCTCCAACTTTTTCGAAGCGAGACGGCGAACGATAGAGCGGTGCGCTCCTGGAGTAGACATTTTCTTTGTGAAGGACCTGGACAACGTCAGCGGAACCGTCACTCCAATAACTCCTGCTGAACCTCCTCGGCAATTTCGGCCTCTTTCACCGACGTCAAGTCGTGCCTGTCAATTAGCCTTCTGCTCGTAGTCTTCTCCAACAATGATTGCCATGTTGCTTTCTTGATGTCATCCTGTCACGGCTAGTAGACCAAACTGTTCACTGGTTCCGTGGCTACGTCACAACGCTACATCGAACATGAATCATGAGAAGATTTACGTTGTCGGACACTCTGCTACAAGAATACTGCTAGCCTTCTGAGTAATATATACCGTTTGTCGAAGGTTCGAAAAAGCGAGTGTCTGTGTTCTCGTAGAATGCACTGCTAGAGTACTACTGCAGTTACTTACATATGTACACAACGGCCTTATACAGGCGCCACCGGTGTACGCCCAACAACCCCTCTGATTGACGTATCGAAAAGCCCATGTTGCCAGTCAACCCATTCGGAATATGCTCAGGTAGTGGTCCGCGTACCTCGAAGTCCAACAGGTCACACCACAGCAGACCCATCGAAAAGTGTACTGAGATGTACTATTTAGAGTGACGTTCGTCGAGGAAACAAAACGGACGATCAAGATACTCCGATCCACATCTGCTTGCACTTCCATGCTTGAGTGGCGTGAAGGGCCTGTTGGCCTTCTGTGCTGCAAGGCAGCTTCCGCAGATCAACCAATATCGCCTTTGTTCAAATGCGATCCTGGTATGCAGACCAAAAGAGACGCAGGAGTCAGGTACTGACACCCGAACTAACAAGACCGAAAAATCGACAATCGGCTAATGAATTGTCACCTCCCAGAATCCGTTTGCTTTGGCTCAGTCCTGGGCGGTCAGACCAGAATAGTCGAGGGCATGATAGCCATGCCTGATGACAGACCTGCTCATGCGCAGTCGCAAGATTTCGGCGCCCCGCAGAATCATTGGTGCTCACGATAAGGCAAACAACTATAGTTGTAGATACAACAGCAGTTTGGACGTTCTCTGCGAGAATGATCGTCAACTGTTAAACGATATTGACTTTTTGGATTTACCGCCCGATGTTGCGTCCATGCGTGGAAATAGCGACAAAGAGGGTATATCTGGCAGAGCTCTCATTCTCTGGGGATTTGCGGTGCGCGGAAAAATTGCGACCGCGTGCTGCTATGGGCCTCTCTACCGCCTGTGAGTACGTCTGCTGCACACTACTCTAGGCCAAGCTGCGAAATAGTAAGTTCAAACGACACACGCAGCTTGCGTCAACCCAGCCATCGCTCTGCACACATCACTCAGCATCCCCTTTCTCATCCCTGCAACCAGTGCCGCATGAGCGCCGGCCACGAGTACTGGCTCCACTCACTGGGGCCATGGTTTCACGACGTTGCCACAATCTAGCTTCCACTCCAAGATGACACGACCTCAGCATCAGAAGTCGGCTTGCTCTCACCCCGCCATTCAACGACATACACACCCCCTGAACCGGGCACCGGTAGCAGGGAAGCACTACTGCAGACCGCGAAACTAGCATCTTCGACGCATGGCAAAGGCTACCTAGCGCTTACAGTAGACAACCTTCTTTCGATCAACACAGTGCCGCGGCCGTGCGCTGGGCTCCACCACAATGGTCGACAAACCAGAGGCCGAGACAGTCTCATGGAAGCTTTGCCGTGCGCGTGGCCTCATGCAGAGAATCACATCCATCAGGGAGGCGCAGGCCTGGACCCGCTGTTTCTACGCCCGCGTCAAAAGCAATCCTTCCCGATCGGCGTACCTTATGATGACAAGTCGTTGCAGCATCCCAGCCACTGGTCACGCATCTCAACCGTTGCGCGCTGGGTTCTGCCGCGTCTTCACCAAGCTTGGGTGCGCCGCAGCCTTGTGACCAGCACAGTTCGCAGCACACCAACTCGACGGAGCACACGATTCTGGAATTGGTCATTTGCGTAAATGACCAGTGGACTCGAAGACTGCTCCAGACGCGAAGGCCAATCTAGCTGTTACTCAAGCATCAATTTACCAGACGCCAGTTGTTCACCAGCCGACGAGATTCCAATATGGTTCAACCGACGCTCCACTACACCAATGATTGGCTATACACGCGCAGATCAGGGCGTACCGTGTACGCCTGGTTCCCCGAAAACGAGGCTGCGTAGAGAAGCAACCAATCATCATCGAGGACTATGAAACATCCGCAGATCATGTCAGCTTCGCTTCTGCAACTGCTTCCGGCCTCCCCAGAAATTTACAGTAACGTTGCACGTCAAATGGGATTGCGGCGACGGCCAAGATCGGATACACAGAACTCCTTGACCGCACGTCGACCCGCCGTGTACAGTACGACGTAACTACTTGACTCACGCTTCCAAGGACGCCCGATCGCCATCGCTAAGCTTCCCCTGCTCACTAACCATCACTAAACACGAAGCCTCTTGTACGAGAAGCCATCGGATGCCCTACGCGTCGGGATCTTCAGTTCAGTCGCTCAACGACGATGAAACAAACATGGATTCCCAATAGTCATGAATATTGGCCGCCACTGCTTATCATGTGGTGGTCCTAGTCGAATCCAGGGGCACGCGCAAGCACCAGCGTGTTTCAATAGCTCCTGGGCGTCATGAAAGTTGGACTTCTCAGAGGACCATCTTCCCTTAACTTCCACGGGTTCCATGAACCCGTGTGCAGCCGGCGCTTGCTAAGGTTCCTTGTAAGCTGGGCAAAACAGAGGCCGGGCTAATACAGATCTGGTGGTCGATTTTGATTGGTGGTCGACTGTCGCGAAATCCCCGTCGCTGCCGAGCAGGAAAACACAACCTTGGACTTTGCCGTTACAGCACTGGGAGGACAACCACGGCGGCGTCCACTAGGCCCAACGACAGATTATTTAATCCTTTGCTGCACTACGCCGCATTCGTGCAGCGTTGCGTGCGACGACGTCTGCGCCCCCATCCGTCTGCTGAGCTTTTGAACAAGTCGCGCCGGATCGAGGCTTGGACCGGCTCCAGGGCTTTCATACATCCCGGTGCGAAGCACCATGCTCTTTGTGGTAGGTCTCATCGAAGCGGACACGCTTGCAGCTGCTTGGGAAGAGTCGACTTGTGCACAACAGGACAAGGCCTCCTGGCAGTTCGACTTCCATAGGATGCCATGGCGGGCAAGGCGATGCATGTGGCCGCATAAATGCCCAGCGCCACCCTTACAATCGGCCGATCCCCAGGGAAGGTTTCATTCGCTCCTTTGCAGAAATGCGCGCGGGCTTGTTCCGGCAGTAAGACTCATGTGCGACTGGGATGCTGAGAATAGACAGCGTCAATCCCAGCGCAAGCCGACCGCTAACGATGACCAGTAGCGTTGGATCGCAGCCTCTCAGCCCGCCGGGACTCATAGTGCGAGATGACAGGCTGGCCTCTTGGAAGAAGTGACATGTGTTGTTTGGCGAGCGGCGTAAAGCCCAAAAGCGCGCCCGCCTCACAATTAAGCTACATATGCACATCTCTTCCTTCATGCTCTCTTAGCCTACACTTCCTATTACTAGAAATCCTCGTTTCGCCTTGTAACGGCTTCTCGGCGACAAGTTGCATCAATTAATACCACATTCTCCCACCCCACCCCAAAGCCCTACATCATATCTACCTGCTGGCTTGACCTTCTTATCCCCCTCTGCCATTACTACAACCATCTTAATTCTCTTCACTTCCACTTGGTCAGCCTCAGACTTCACGTCATCAACTCTCACACCTTACAACTATCACGACATTCATCGCCTTCTTACCTGAAGCTCTGAACAACACTGCGCCTGACGTATGTGCTGCTCGGCCACCTAAGTTTTCCGTAGGGAGTCCATTGCTTTACGGATCCTTCATTGGAGACCGTTTGGCGTCCGTTAGTTTCAAGATGTTGCCGACACCACCAGCATCACCCATCATCAATGGGCTTTGCGCGCCGGAAGACCGACTTGGACAAATCCTGGCTGGCCGTCTCCAGTTGACCGGTGTCCTAGGAGTTGGAGCCTATGGAGTGGTTTACACAGCCTTGGACATTCACACGAACGTCCCTTATGCAGTAAAAGCACTCAACAAGATAGGCCTGGATCAAAGACAAAGGAACTTTCAGCAACGGGAAATCCAATTGCACCATTTGGCTAGTCATCATCCCAATGTGGTTTCCTTAGTTAAGATCATGGATTCTCCCGATTGCACGTTTGTTGTTCTCGAGTACTGTCCAGAAGGGGATCTGTTTTCCAACATTACGGACTGTGGCCACTACATTGGGAACGATGCGCTTGCCAAGAGTGCTTTTCTTCAGATTCTCGATGCCGTAGAGTTCTGCCATTCACTTGGTATTTACCACCGGGATCTGAAGCCAGAGAACATTCTCGTTACCGACAATGGAATGACCGTGAAGCTCGCCGACTTTGGACTTGCAACTACCGAACATGTTACCTCGGATTTTGGGTGTGGGTCGACATTCTACATGTCACCAGGTAATACTTAGATTTCAGTCTTCAGTATTGTAGTTTGCAGAAGCTGACTGCGTCGTTCTAGAGTGCCAACAGCCATCGCCGAAAGCTTTCTCTTGTTACGAGACAGCACCTAATGACGTATGGTCACTAGGAGTTGTTTTAGTTAACCTCGTCTGTGGTCGTAATCCATGGAAGAGAGCATCCGTTGAGGACTCTACCTTCAGGGCTTACTTGCGGGACTCGAGGTTCTTGAAATCCATCTTGCCTCTATCTGATGAGCTGGATTCCATCCTCAGGCGGATCTTCGAGTGCAATCCAGTCAAGCGGATAACCATTCCGGAGCTGAGAGAGCTCATCATCCGATGCTCGCGCTTTACCACCACACCGGCTGTGCCAACTCCACTGCCGTCACCTCCATGTCAACCTGCGGAGTTTGCCAGGGATGGTTTCTACGTTTTGCCCGAGTTCGTTCAACCCATGCCTCAGCTTCCAGCAGCGGCACATCCACCAGTACAACTTCCAAGCACTTTGGCGGCTCAGTTCTCTCGTCTGTCAACCTCTTCTGGAAGTACGGGATCGGACACCGGGTCGGTCTTCTCTGCATCTTCGTCTACCTCAAGTTCCTCCACCTCGTACTCGCACGTACCCACATCAGCTACAACTCCAAGCTCAGTGCTCCGGACTCCATACATCTCAGCTCCTTCTAACTCCTGGTACAACCACCTCATGCCAGCTCTGGACTTGGCCAAACACATGCCCTTTCAGCCATTCCTGCCGAGTGTTCGGGTCTTTTAAGGGAGCTCTACCTCGGACTCACGGCAATGACGTCACCCTCTCTTTTGTACAAACGTTACTAGAGTTTGAAGCGTTTCCTACCCGGTTTCTCAATCTTTTCGAAAGGGCGTTGACAGAAAAGGTGTCTCTCTTCTGGGCTTCTGAATTGTCTGAATACCCATACAGGAGCCTGACTATGACGTGGGATGAGGTTTGCTTCTAGTGTGTTTTCATACTTCTGCTGCTATTCCGGCTTTCTACAGGAGTCGTTTCTCACTCTACAAAATAAACGGTGGTGAGATTGACTCTTTCCATGTCTTTTCCTTGAAAACTATACCAAGCTTAAGGCTGCGTACATGGGCAGGCGTTGACCAGGTCATGGAGAGTTGGATTACTTGGAGTCAGAACAGATTACAGGGGTGGCCAAGAGCGTTTTCTCACGTTCAATGTTTTCGATACCAGAGCTGGCTCCGTGCCTTGGCTCACCTACTGTATTCTAAAAGTCGTAAGGCCTTCATCGGAATCTTACGCCTATTGCGAAGAGGTCGAAAATCATACGTCGATAGGGGTAGATCCCGTACCACCACACTCAACTACCTCACGCCTACCTCAACCGCTGTGAAGGATCGCTCTGATGATCGAGTGTGAAGAACTCGAGACGCCCTGCGTTTCGTGAAGCGCCAACACGTACCAAGATAATCCTCGAGTTCTGTGCAGTTCTGTGGACGTCGGTGGAATCCTTCATGTGGTCTGGATCTTCCACGAGTGGTGTGATTCGGCTTGCCGTACAGCCTCGTCTACCACGATTCTCCATCGTGTCGCACCAAGCGACAAAAGCTGCACCACCCTTTCAACGCCTCACAGCCCCACGCGCCAACTCTGCAGATGCCTAAGGGAAGAGCGGGCACAAGCGTGCCTCGCCCCACCCACCCATCGGCCCATTGTTGTTTCGAGCACAGAAGCGAGCTGACCGGCAGTCAGAGCCGTCCAGAAGCGCCGGGCAGGCCAGCACCACGGAACCGGATCTTGCACATCGCACTTGTACGTGTACGTGTGCGTGGACGTGGACGTGTACGTGTATCAGATGACCCCACACGAGGGCGTTTCCGCCTTGGTCCGCCTAACCTTCTGCCGCAACGCGATTCGCCGTTGTTTTTCAGATTGCGACGGCGTGTCGTCCCCTTGGCCCTGCTCAGCGGTCCTGTAGGGCTGTCGCTCTCTCTTGCCATCTCATCCGCTCCCTCAGCTGCACCGTGAGGTCGACGTGCTTGGGCTGTCGCCTGACTCTCGCGGATCGCAGATCCTGCCCCGAGGCAGATTGGCTTTTCCTCCGCTCGCGCTCTGCTGCAACGGTCGGATTCGGCATCAGGAAAGCCCCCATCGCCTTCCTCTTGGTGCGGATCGCTGGCTAGCTGCGTCTGGCCGTGTGCTGGGAAGCTTTCATCGATTGTTCCCTATCTTCTCCTACGAGGGGTTTGTCTGTGAGCGCCTTGCGTCATGTCGTTTATGGCGGGGTGCTTGCACGCTTGCGTCCAATTCTTGCCTGCCCATCCCGCCGTCCGGAATCGATAGATCCTGCACAGGGTTCACCGGCTACCGGCAGCCTTGACGCCGGGGCTGCTGGGCTGCGCTTCACCCACACACTTCACTGTAACCAACGTCTGCGCCCAGAGACATTCCGCTCAGCGCAGTGTGCCACCGCCCATCACCAGAGCTGAGGTGCACGGGGAAGTCGCACGAGCAGGGTGGGTTGTCTGGACCGTTGTTGTGTGGAAGCCACTGGCTTGGTGCTCGCGGCGTACGAGCAACGTTTTCTCATGCTTTGGTGCTTCATGCTGTGGCCCGTTATACCAATACCAGGAGGACAACCGTGGTGACGGAAGTGATCAGCCGGTTCGAGCGCTGCAACGACCGTCCCAGACCCACAGCGTGTGCATCTCATCCTGCGAGTCTGCGCCTTCCCAATAACTCTTGAACCCGAAGTAGACTACGCCCGCATGCTCATTCGTGTGCCTTGGTTGAGGCAAAATGCGCTGGCAGGAGTGTCTCACACAAGAGTGTTTTTTTGTACACATCTCTCCAACCCCTATATTCGCACCCCTATACTCGCACAGCGCAGTCCCGTGTACCATGCGGCGGGTACGTCCCTTCCGAGCGTCGGTGTCGCGACGACGCCTACCGACTGCGGAGTGAGGTCGTGGCGATGGAGATGGCAGGAACAACGCGCTGGGTTCGATGGAGTAGGAGTGTCACGGCCTTTGGGGGTGCACTCTCTACCTGCCCATGAGGTTGTTCCAAGCGGCCGCACGGCGCAAACACCGCATGTCTTTTTCTGAGCCAAGTCCAACGAGCTCGTCAGTCGTGAGCCGCAGAGTGGCCAGCAGCAGCCGCAGTACCATTCCCGCCAGAGCCCTCGCGTGTTCTCGCCCACAGCTCGTAGCAGCCAGCCCCATAAGCCCCATAGCCCAGTCTCCTCCCCGTACGACATCCGCTCTGTCCCATCTCGGCCTCCCGCATAACGGCTACCTGCCTTGTCCAACGGCCTCACAGGCGAACACCACCGTCCTGGGCGTCGGTGAGATGCGGTGTGCGACTCGGAGCGGCTGCGGTGCCTGGTATGGCCATGTATGTTGGGTCGGCGATTGTCGTGGAGAGTCGGACAATCTTCTCGCACAGCATGGACGAGGAGGGAGACGGGTTACACGGTACCTGTACGCAAATGAGACGGTCGACCGGGTACTTGTACGCCTTCTGACTCCGAGATAGGCGTTAAGAGCGATGTCGTGCGCCGAGGCAGGTACGATGCTGGCGGCAAAGTAGGCCGGGCGAGACTGAAGCTGTTAGTGTAGATCAGGATAGCGACGATGACGGCAACGGCAGCGATGGCCCGGGAAGGAGAGCAGAATGATGGCCAGGAGGACGGGGAGACATGCATCTACACAAGAGGTATCGGGGCTTGTATTTGATGCCATGTAGGTTATGCTAAGCTAGTTGTGCTAAGGTAGTCATGCTACGTAGAATGCTTTCAGAATGCGTTTTCGGAGTGTACAGAGGCACCCGGTGCTCTCAACAAATGCGATTGAATGCCTAATGCTTCTTCGCGAAAGGGTTCTTCGGCGCGAGACGCGCACCCCTTAATTGCGAAGGAATCATGAGGGGAGGCGCCATGCTCGTGACCCTAGCCTTTGCGGCAGGGGGATTGATGAACGGATGCCTCAATGCCTCGGCGGGTGTCAACCTCTTCTCTGGATTGACCTGCAAGCACTTGTCCAGCAGATCGATGAAGGGCTCTAATCCAAACTTCTCCTTCGCGCTCAGACTGGTGGCTGCAGCCAGCACGCGTGTCTTGAGATCTCTTGTGGGCTTCATGAATGTGATCATTCGAACGACAGGCTAGACAAGTACACGAGTCAGTTGCAATCATGTGAATGGACGTTGAGAGTGGACGAACCCTGCCTGTAGCTTTGTCGATCTCGTGGCTCTTGAAAATACCATCGTCAACCCAATGTAGATGGCTGTTGTCCCCTTTCTTCAACCATCTCCACGGGAACTTGCCGCGACATTCCT
>NAJN01000369.1:0-24652 GCA_005059845.1 Cryomyces minteri
GTAAGACGACCTTCAAACATGCTGCAGGTACACCCGTACTGACAACCGGTGCAGTCCGCCATTAGCGGCATGGTTGAACAGTGCGTTCGAGAGCTTGCAAAACGTCACAACACAACGCGATTCGTGAAACTACATTATGTAGACGCAGAGATGGAGGTCGCGGGCGTCCCCGCTGTGCTTGCATACAGAGGTGCCGAGAAAATTGCTGGCTTGGTCCCGGTCATCGACGAGATTCCAGAAGACGCCGATCTGAGTGCTTCGAGTCTTGAAAACGTGCTCAAGAGGCGAGTGATTCCAGGTTACGTACATGGGTATACTGCTGACACTCTGGATTGCAAAGACACCAAGTACTTTTCTGAGAAAGCTGCGGTGTTCTCCATACGATCTCCCACACTTCTCCAAGGCACTTGCCTCTTGCTGTCGATTCGCAGGACGTGCGTTGTGTTCGATTACTCCATCGACACACAATGGTTCGGACCTAGTGTTCTTCCCTGCACCTATGACCGGACCACTTGCATCGGCAACAACGGTACGGATGACTGTGTATGACTGACGACCTCTTCCTGTAACATCTGGATCTAGGATCAACGGGCCTTCGGTTGAAGATTACGGTGCCCACACGGTCTGGGTGCTTCGGCAGTCTCGTTACACTGCATCGGGGTCAGCGCTTCCACTGGAGTTTGAGCAACGGCTATTCATTGTTGGTAAGTTTACAGCTGGCCGTTGTCGTCGACAAATGGTTCGAGCTGTGGCCTGGTCCGATACGGCGCGGGCAGTAGAGGTGTGGTGGAAACAGCAACATGGAGTTTTGACTTCATACTCCGCTAGTCGAAGCATCGACACTCGACGTTGATGACTTCGTCGACTATGCACAAAGGGAGAAATCCTACATTTCTTCTAAACTCCATCGTCGCATCACGGCAGGTTGCATGGATTCTGTCCGTTCTGCTCTACAGGTTGATTTCTTGATACATGTTCAGTGCAAGGGACTCCGTCACACAGATACATATGCTCTAATTTCAACCTTCTGAGTGGACAAGAGTGTACGGTTTACCGTCACAACGTTCGCCACAGCGCCTCTCATGGCCACGAGATCTTTTGACGCCTTAGTTGAACAACCGCTGGCCACGTGTCCCAACAAATGCCGGTTCGAAGACCGAGCAAGCTGAGTCCATGCTTGCCCAGTCTAGCAGCTTGCCAACGCGTCTTCCGCAGCACATGATGGGCCGTGAAGCTGACAGTCCCTGTTGCCTGATATCCGAGTTGAAAAGCGGCTCCTCTGTATGAAGGACCAGTAGCTCAGGACACTGCTGTAACGAACCTGGTGCACTGCAAGCCAAAGCCAGTAGATCAAGCAGCGCTGTTGCTCGCGGAAGTGCTCGTACGTCGCCAGCGGAAGCCCGCAGCAGACGCAGCACTCCGTCAGTCCAAGCACGAGCTCCGTGGCATTGTATCTCGAGGTTGGGCTCGCCAGGAAGCAGCTGGCACATTGCCCTATGTTCCTGAGCCGGATATATCAGACCAGACGGAGCGAGAGCACCGAACAGCACGGTCGTGGGACTGGATGCCGGATGCCTAGCATCTTCGACCGGGCGATGAAGACCTGGAGCCCTGCCAGCCATGCAGATCGCATCTGGGGCAGGTGAACCCCCGTAGGACTCCGGACTACAGCGTCCCCGACAGGAATGAAGCGTCTTGTAAGACGAGTCTGGCATACGTCACGTCGCAATCTTCAGTCGCGCGAATTTTGAGATGTATGTGAATTCTCCAGACTCGGAGTAATGTACAGGGACGAGCTGCGTGTGGCAGCTACACCTTCTCGTGGTTGAGCACGGGCGCCCACCTTGCACACCTCCTCGTCCATGCCCCCGTCTGCCAGCTGGCTGCCACCCTCGAGACCGAGAATGCGGCGCGACTCGGCGACAGACAGGAGTGGGTCATGCTCTTCTCCATCTTGACGGGATTGCCGCCGGCGGCGAAGATGACGTCGAGTTCCTCCAGGGAGCGTCTCTTGGTCTCGACGAGGAAGAGGTAGATGATCGGGACGAAGGTGGCGTTGAAGAGGGAGAAGAGGCTGCGAGCCTGTTAGTCAGGCTTCTGACGATGAGGAACGAAGCGGGATTCGGAGCAGAGACGCACATGTGTGGCTTCCATCCCAGGTTTGCGAACGTAGATGGGATGATCATCACGACGACGAAGCACCACAGCCAGTTTTCACCGAAAGCGATGGCGTTGGCCTGGGACGGGCATCGAAGCGGTGCGATCTCCGCTGAGTAGAGGAAGTGTCCACCAACCCACGCAAGCCCGAAGAAGGTATTGAATGAGAACAGGAAACCGGCTGCGACGAGCTGCATGGTACAGTGTCCTGTTGATGACAGACCAGTAATGATGGCGAAGCAAACGGACATTCCAGCGGCCGTCCACATCAACGACCGGCGCCGGCCAAGAGCTTCGATGAGGAAGACGGAGAGCAGAGGGCAAAGAGCGTACTCAGCACCTCCGCAGGCAGCGATGAGATGCGAGAGGCCCGAGAAAGGCTGAAGAAGTCAGCGAGGATCTTGTTGGCGTAGGCGATAACCATGTTGATTCCGGACAGCTGCTAAGCCAATTGGGTGAAGAGACCGATGGAAACGCGGTAGAATGTTTTAGTCTGGGTGTTGGACAAAAGTTCCCTGTACGAGAATGGCGCCATAGCACTCTGGGCCTCGAAACTCGCGATGATGGAACCGCGCTCGGCCAGTAGGACAGGGTCGTCCAGTCCCGGCACACGAAGTTTGGAAAGGTTGTGGGTTGCTTCCTAGACGAGTCCCTTCTTGATGAGCTAGCGTGGTGACTTAGAGAGCAAGTTGATAAAGACGAAGACGATTAGGGCCGGGAATAGCTAGATGCCCACCAGTGCGCGCCATTGCGCTTGTCCCTTGATGAGGAAGAAGCCGTATCCGACGAATTGACGACCGCAGGCAACGCCAAAGGTCTGCAAGCCGCCCTCGATCATCTGATGGAAGCCAGTCAGTCGTTGCGACTAGCTTGAGTAAAGGGGCAGCATGGCTTACCACCCAACGTCCGCGGGACCTTGGCTTCGCACTCGCTCTGCCATGATGGTACAGTCGCGACCTCTAGCCCAAGTCCGATGCTTGAGACAACTCAGCCGGCGATCAAGTGACCTAGAGACCACACCAACGTCTGCAGAGCCCCTCCAGCAAGCACGAAGGTCACGCCCACTCAGACGGTCATCCTTCGGCCCCAATGCCACCAACGTCAAGATAAGCAAGAGCACCGACGAGCGCGCCGAGCTCGAAACATGCAACGATTATACCCAGGGTGCTGGGGTTCAGTGTCCCAGGGCCAACAGACACGAAGGGCTGCTCGGTCATAACTCCTCCCTGCGTACAAGTCAATACCAATCCATCGGCCATGAAACCTTCTACCGTGACTGGCCATAACGCTCCTTTCTCATCCAAAGAGTCAGAATGCCATTGTATCAAAGAACGAGACAGCGAAATTCAGCGGGAGGTTGCTAAGACCGAACTCAGTACTGTAGGGAGTAGAATGAAACACGATGATAGATTTCGTTAAGTGGTTATCTCTAGAATTGTTCAAAGAGCCAATTGAGGTCTCAATCGAGATGAAATCCCAAGACTGACGAGAAAACTACTAAGGGAAGGCAAAGTAGATTTATAAACAAGCCATCACCGCTATTACTCGCGTCAGAAGACCTGGACGTCTGTATGTTGGATGCAAAGGCTAGTTAAGTCCAGGCGGCAGTCGACGTCTTCCCGGGAGAATGGGAATTTCCATTGAAAGGGTGCACAAGAGGCAGCTCGAGGAAAACGTCTATTACCGGTATACGTGCGGAGGCGCTGGAGACTTACGGAGTTGACGTTCTGGTTTATGCGTGCCCCACGGGGACACAACGCCTTGGCAACCCCCACACAGCAGCAAAGGACAGCAAAGGTGTTGAGCTCGGTACGAGTTTGGTCGGACAGGAGGTTGGAGATCGTCAACATTTAAGCGCTTAGCCGTTTATGCTCATGCGTGTAGCGGGCCATGCCGTCCATTTCAGGGAGAAATCTGTCTCGTCTTGCCACCGAGAGAAATCGACTCCGCTGCAGACTAGAGAGCCACAAGCGGAACAAGCTCAGGTGTCTTGCTGGTGTGTTGTTGTAGCCAAGGCTACGGCCACGCTCGTTTCACGGGAAACGGAAAACGGAAAACGGAAAACAGAAATAGAAAATGAACGCGTGAGATGAAAAGAGAAACCTCGATATGATATCTGAGCAAGACATCTCGTCTTTCTTGACTCCAGCTGTCTCGCGGATCTTGAACAACGGTGCGCTCCGACACTCGACCTTCCACCGGTATCATGCCTTCTGCGCGCAATACTTGGGGCTCCGAACCCCTTTTTCTGACCGTCATCGGCCACAGTGCCGGCACATCCGTGGACGGCGTCCATCTCGTGCGCGTGCGTGTCACGCAAGACACGTCAGATACGGCGTTGGAGACGGAGCTGTTGGCTTACGGCGAGTTCCCTACGCCGCAGAGGGTGAAGCGCCTGGTGATGCGGCTCATCGAAGAGCACAAGACCAGCCCGAAGAGATGGCGGTTGTGAACACCGAGCTTGGCGAGGTCGTCGCAGAGACTGTCAAGTGGTTCGCGAAGGAGAATGCGTTTCATCTGAGGTCGGAAATCGATCTCGTAGGAGGTCAGGGGCAAACGGTATGCCACACGTCTGCGGCTGCTACAATTCTGACACGGGGCCGGGAGACTTCTTCATCGATTTCTCTATTCGTCACTTCACCAATGGAGAAAAGGAGTACGACAGGGATGGAGCCATGGGTGCCAAGGGAAAGCCCACCTCTAACCCCCCAGCAGCTGCTCCACATTCCCGCTCGTGTTCCACCCCGTCGAGCGCTGGAGATCCTCCAGAACGCGGAAACACGCTTTACGCTCCCGCCACTCTACGAGCCACCACCCGGTTGTTGTGAGGAGCTGCTCGGCGTTGACCCATGCGACGGGGGCGCGGTTCGCGATGAAGTTGGCGATGATCTTGCGCGCAAGGGCGAAGATGAGCTTCAAGATGCTGGGGGTCGAGAGGTGGGCGCTGCTGGCGCGGGAGTCTGTGCTAGGCTTGCAGAGGGTGAGGAGGAGCAGGGTGGTGTGGTACGTATGCCAGGCGTCGGCTGTGCTGGTTGGTGAGCTTGTTGGAGTGGGTTGTGAAAGCTTGCGTACCGATAGATCCGTTGAGGTAGTGCAATGTCTCGAACGGTCTGTCCTGTCCTGGAGTACATGGTAGAACGGCGATAGGTGCGCAGTGTTTAGGCGCCTCCTCTTCGTGGCATCTCAACTCTTGTTTCAGGGACTGCCATTCTTGTGGCAGAGGAAGAAGGCATCATCCGGGTCAGTGATTGGGAGAGACTTCTCTGAGTGTACGAGAATGGGAGGGACGGCCTCCCTGACTTCTCGTGGAGATGTCAAGTCAGCTGAGCGAACAGCAGCGTGGTCCAGTCTATCGAAACGAAGTCAGAGAACGATTAGATACAAGGAACAAAGTCTGTCACTTACCCATGTTGCTCGCTTCCATGAATGCGCGGTCTTTCCGACGAACTCCGTGTCTCATACTGCGTCGACACGTCATTGTTCTCGTCTATGAACGTGAGCGACGAGGCTTCTCCGAAAGACTGCTTAAGTCTTCCCACGCCAATCAGCGGGAACCGAAGGTTGCTGTTGCAGACAGTTGGAGGCCTCCACAGCGTAGGATCGAAGTCCACGTTGTACTCCGCGCCGTCGTACTTGCAGTCCAGATCATGCTCCGTACAGTTCCAGCATGGACGCTGCTGATTGCATAGTACCTCCAGAACATGTTCAGTGTCGAGGACTTATACACGGCAGACGCTCACTTCCGAGTAGACTTGAACGACTGTCAAAACGGCGCGAAGTTGGAGGAGGTTGGTGGTGTTCACGACTCCGTTTACTGCCTCTGAAGCAAGAAGGGCTGTTGACAGCGAATTTCGAAGAACTGAATACCTACCTGGGATCACACGTCGAATTTTTTGCTCATCAAGCTAGATCTCCTGCCTCTGTCTCTCCAGGAGGACGACTCGACAAGAGAAAAGACTCAGATTTACTACGACGAATGCAACATTATTTACACGCTTCGCACAAAAGAGGTGACTTCTTCAAGAGTGCGGCCGGACACTTCGGGATAGATGGACCACACGACGGACATAGCGACGATGTTCATGCAGCCGAAGAAGATGAATGTGTACCAGCCGAGTCTGAACAGGAGGATGGGGATGATGAAGGTGGTAACACCGCAAGCAATGACCCTACCCAAGATGGTGAAGGAGTGACCGTTGGCGCGGGTCTCCTGAGGCCAGATCTCGGTCGAGTAGATCCAGCACGGGACGATGTTGAACATAATGAAGAACCACAAGAAGACGAAGACCATGGCAGCGGCGGCAACACCAAGGTTTGTCGACTTCTCGCAGGTCGAGGTCTGACTGATGCGGATGAAGGCGGCGAGCGAGAAGAGAGCAATCCCGTGAGTGATGAAGGAAACGATCAAGCTCTCTATTCTGCCCATGCGGTCGATGACGAGGGCAGCTGCGGCAGTACCGAAAACACCGAATATGTTGATGAGAGCGGCCAAACACGCAGACATGTAGGAATCGAAAACGACGAGAGCGAAGAGAGTACCGGCCCAGGTGGCAACTGTGAGAACACCGGTCCACTGCTGAATCAGTGCAGCGCGAAACCCATCCAGGCGCGACGACCAAGGTGCAATGCGCCGGCGTGACGGCCGATGGCGATGTTCCAAATATGGTTGCGGGGGTGGTTAGCAGATGCTACAACAGCCTCGAGCTGCTCTACTTCCGCAAGCAGCGTAGGGTCGTCGTGCGAGACATCACCACGGACCTTGGCCAAGATCTCAATGGCTTCCTCCCTGCGACCGTTCGAAACGAGCCATCGGGGCGACTCTGGCAGGAGAAAGACGGTGAGGAATACAGTTACCGTGGAAATGGCCATGAAACCGAGCGGGAATCGCGATTTGAAGGTTTCGCCGGAGCTGCTAACGCCAAAGTTGAGCCAGTAGGCAAGAATGATACCGGCGACTTTAGCCAAGTAGTATACAATCGCGAAGGTGCAGCCATGGGGATACTCCCAATTGGGAGTGAGAACGAGAGGGAAGGCCGCGCCATTGTTGTGGGCCTGGGACAGCTCAGAAATCCGCGGAGGAACGATGGCGTCGTTGAGCCCGATACCGATGCCGGCGATGATCCCGGCGACGATGCTGGCGACGAGGAACATGTTGGAGTTCACACTTCCGCATATGAGAGCTGCACCCAAGATACAGAAGCAGGCTCCGATCCAGACACCCTTCCTACGACCGAGCTTGTCGCCCATCTTGCCGCCGATGAAACATCCGAGCATGGCTCCGAAGTAGTGTGCAGCGACCAGTCCTCTTGGGTGTTTGTTAGCCCCAAGAAACGGTATCTAGATTACGGAGAACGCGCTCTTGCTTGGTAGTGTCGACGACAGTTCCTTTCGCATTGGCGCCCAATCTGGCCATTTGGATGAATGCAGGAGTGTTCGAGACAGAACCCTTGGTTATGAGAAAGAGCCCTTGGTTACAACCCTCACAGACCAGTGCGACGGAAGTGATGAGGTTGATCAGGACGAGCAGCCACGAGCCCGGCACTGCGAGCCATAGTTGGAGATCCATGGTGAGTGAGGATGCAGAGACACGTGAGAAGTGCGAGTGTTTGGACGGAGGAGATCCGGGGCAAGGCGGTGCCAGTGCTGTGAGGAAGTGAAGTTGCAGGTCGAGGGCGCGGTGCATGTTATGTACTCCATGCTGCAGACCCGTATAGACGATGGAGATGTCCTAGGCTTGCATCACACACGGTTTCCAGCTCCTACACTAGGGGTTGCTGGTGTGCCCCAACTGGGCCGAGCGAACTGCCATCCGGATGAGGGTTGATGGAGGTTGATGGAGGGTGGAGTGCATCAGCACCATTCTGGTGTCAGCTGTCGCAACACGGCTCTTCCTCAAACTCTCGTAGACGGCGCACGCAAAGCGTCGAGACCGTCAGCGTCCCTCGAAGCTAGCAGCGACTCGTCGTACATAGAGACAGCAAAGCCCTAAGTCAGAGATGGCGGAAAACACATGAGAATGAACGGCGTTGCTGGTGTGGAGCAACTACCGAGCAGCGCCCTGCTGTCTATCCCACTGCTCGAACATCAACCTGAACAGCCTCAAATCCTCTCTCGCATCCTCCGCCGTCGTCTTGATCGCCCCGCCCTCCGTCAAGCACGCGTGCAGCTCCTTCAGCTCCGCCGTGTATGCGTCCTCGTAGCTGCTCAGATACCGCGTCTGCACCACCTCGCCGTGCGCATTCTTCTCGTCCACCGTAACGGTGATCGGCAGGCCCTTGATGTACGGCGTGTTGTACTGGATGGAGACGGTCTTGTTGCGGCCGTAGACGGCCAGGTGCGCGTCGAAGCGCGGCACGTTGTCGATGCCGGATTCGTAGGTGACGGCGAAGGCGTGCCCGTCGCTGTTGCGGTAGTTGAACGTGGCAGTGTAGAAGGGCTCGTTGACCGACACGCCGCACGCCGACTCCGGGAAGCCGAGCACTTCCCGCATCAGCGACAGGTCGTGGCTGCCCAGCGAGCCCAGGAAGCGGCAGAAGTCGCGCCGCTCGTCGTTGACTTCTTGGCCCGGGAATGCTTCCTGTAGGAGTCCGCCAAGGAGTTGAGTCCGCTGTGCGCCTGAGTTGGGAGGGAAGTCGGAGAACTTCTGGGCGGAGGTGCCAGATTGGCCGACGAAGTAGGCGTTGGGCCCGACAATGTCACGCGAGCGGGCGTAGAGAATCCTGTCGATACTGGCGACCTCGCGCTTGAAGGCGCCGACGAAACTGGGCGCGTAGCGGCGCATGTATCCCACGAAGACACGCGCCCCGTTCTTGGCCTTCTTCTCTGCCTCGATGATCCTCTGCGCGCTCTGCAGACTCAGCGTCAGCGGCTTCTCGACCATGACGTGCTTCCCGGCCTCGAGGGCCGCAATGGTGTAGGTCTCGTGGAATTCGTCGGAGGTCAGGTTCAGGATCACGTCGACGAAGGAGTGGTTGATGACAACGTGTGGATCTGTGGTCCCTTCTGGAATCTGATGCCGTGCTTTGCAGAAGTCGACCGCTCGCTGAGATATGTCGCACACAATGGCGATCTTGTAGAGATGGTTCAGAAGCTGGAGGGTCGGTAGGTGAATGACCTGTGCCACCTCTCCAGCGCCAATGATGCCGACTCTTATAACGTTTTTCGACATGGTTCGCGCTGTGGGCGTGCTGGTATGAGGAGACTGAGCGGTAGAAAAACTATGCCAGGAGCACAGCTGCAGAGAGACGTTGTTCTGTGTGTGAAGAAGCCGAGAAACACCGAGGATGAGGAGAGTGGGAGCGGGAACCGGCCAAAAGGTCACAATTGCTGAAGGACTGACAGTGTAAAGAAAGCTGGGGGATGCACTCGGGGAAGATCTAGCAGAGCTATATATCACGACGTCAAACCAACCAGTCCGGTTCGTCAGCCTGCAGTCAGTCGCCCCCGGGAGGCTTGACCCGACGAATGCAAGTCAAGTAGTCCGTCCCGAGACCAAGTCAACACAGCTCGTCTGGCGGAGCTTCCTACCGCACAGCATGCAATCGAGCAGTCGGTGCTGCGTGATGGACTTCGGTGGTGGAGGCTGCTGCTGCGGAGAGCTGGACCCGCGGCTCGTCCCTGCCTTCTCTGCCCGCCCCACCACCCCACCACCCCACCATCCCCCCATCTCACACCTCAGGGATGCCGCTCGGCGCATGGGACTTTTCGACAGCAAACAGCATCAAGGTCATGGCGTACGGGTCCTTGTGTCAAAGAACACCGTACCTCAGACGTCCTCCCACTCCCTGAGAGCCCTCAATCACCGTCTTCACTGTCGGCTCCATCACCTCTATCACCTCTTCAGTCACCAGCCCAATTATCATGACACACAAGCCGGTCGACCTCCAGGCAGTCCACGATGATCTGCTCGCCATCGCGAAGGAAGCAGGCGAGATTATCCTGAGCGCGAGTCCGGCCTCAGGCGCCCAGGACAAGAAGAACAGTGAGCGCTTGAACGGCCGCAGGTGAGCTCAACGCTAACAGGCCAAGGTGCCGATCCAGTCACCGAGACCGATCGGGCCGTCGAGCGAATGGTCTACCAAATCCTACGTTCAAGATATCCGTCACACAAGTACGTGAAAAACTGCGCCAGCGCAGAGGAGTGTCCCCGGTGCCTCGGGCCTGACGACCGAACAGATTCGTCGGCGAAGAGACGTACGATTACAAGAACGGCACCCCCCTGACCGACGCGCCGACCTTCATATTAGACCCAATCGACGGCACGACGAATTTCATCCACGGCTACTCCTTCGTCTGCGTCTCGCTCGGCTTCTGCCTGAACAAGCGGCCGACAGTCGGCATCGTGTACAACCCCATGACCGGCATTCTGTGGAGCGCGATCCGCGGCCAAGGCGCTTTCGTCCGGAGCGTTGAGCCAACCTCCATAGCCGGTGTGTCAGAGACGCCTCGCCGACTGCCATTGAAAGACCCTCTGCCGCCTCTGAACGGGCTCCGCGGCACGCTCATCGCCGTCGAGTGGGGCAGCGACCGCGACGGGCCGAACTGGGATGCGCGTGTCGACTTCTTTGCGAAGCTGGGCGGCTCGAAAAGATCTAGCGGTGGCATGGTGCACGGCATCCGGAGTTCTGGCAGCGCAGCACTCAACTTCTGCGCCGTGGCATGTGGCGATCTCGATGCAGCGTGGGAAGCCGGCGCGTGGGGATGGGACGTGGCTGCTGCGTGGGCGATCTTGGAAGAGGCGGGTGGCAGAGTGGTTGACGTCAATCCTAGGCTAAACACCAATACGTGGGAGGAGAGAGCGCCGTCGGTGGATGGGAGACTGTACTTCGCGATCCGAGCTGCGGCGGAACACGAGCAGAGGCAGGTCGTTGACGAACTGTGGTCGCTTGGAGCCAAGAGATTCCAGTACAAGTGTAGCGACGTAGGTGCGCCGATAAGCTAGTGTCATTCTCTCTTCTTCAATACCGCCGTAGATTGCGCCTCTCTCTGCTCAGACCGACAGAAGCATCAGCTCTCCTATGTCGACGTAACGTCAGCAGCCTTGATCGCCGCCCATTCCTGTGTGTCGTCGTGGAACCTGAACCTGCAGACAGTCAGCACGTTTCCAGCCGATACCACAATACTGAGTATCGCGAACCCTCGGAAGCCCTTCTGCTCCAACGCAAGTCTCCCATACTCGTTCTCGAGTATCCTCCTCGCATTCCTCGGCACCAACACATCCACCTCCTCAAACGTCGAGTCCCGCAGCGGCAACGTCACGGTCTTCTTATACACGTGCCCGTCCTTCGCTCTCAGGCTGCTCGTCCTCGTCTCCACCTGCCCAATGACCAGAACGTCCGACACGGCCGTGAGATCGACGAACAGCCCCGTCCGCACGTCGACCCACCGCGCATCAATCCGGTTCAGCGGGTCCTTCGCCCGGTTCCTCTCCGTCCACCGTGGGTTCACATCCAGCAGGAACGCCCCAGCATCGCGCTCGTACACCGTCCCGTTCGTCGCCGCCAGCCGCGCCAAGTCGTGCAGGTACACGTGCAGGTCCGCGTCTGTCTCCCACGGGAACACATGCTGGTTCCAGTGCCAGCTGAGGAGCGTGCCGTGGGCTAGCCATGTCGTGATGGATAGGTCGCTGGCGATGACGGAGACGTAGCTGCGGACCAGCGCGGCGAGGGAGGCGCGGCGCTGGGCGGAGGTGAGTGGCTGAGGGCGGCTGAAGCGGGGGTCGATGTGCGAGGATGCGGAGTGGGGGAGGGGGAAGTAGCGTGGAGGTACTCCAGGGATTATCGTCGTGTCGAGCGTAGGAATTTCACGCCTGGCGTTCGTCGGGCGGAAATCGACGAAGGTCGAGCTCAACGCCCATCTGCGGCGGGTTAGCCATCGAATACAAGTAACAGCGGCGGGGTTTCCAGCACATACATAAGCACCAGGAGAACACATGCCGTACACACGCACTTATATATTACCTTGAAAGGTATCGTCAGCAAGTGTCATAAGTAGGCCGACACCAACGGCGACGATCTGGAGAGCGATTGGGCTTGGCAGGCTTGGCAACTCTGGGCACGGATGTTTCGGGCCTTCCCGCAGAGCCCCACGGACTCCACGTTCCCCGCTAGATTCATTTGCAAGCTCATTGGACCTCCATTCTGCCTACCTTAAAGAGGATGCTATCCACAACAAACAGCCTAGAGTTTGAAGTTGCGTCTCTGGTGCAAACTCGTGCGTAGACGGAGAGACCTGACTGATGGGTCGAGTGCGATAGTATCCCCGCTACTACTACAGCCGAAGTCGATGCTCCGAAAAGGGCAGAATATCTACCCCTGACAACATGCAGCACTGCTTTCCAAAGAAACCATAGGTAATGGCATAGGCAGCATTGCTACTGCGAAGGAGATGTGGGGTAGGAGCTATAGCACGCAGCAGATGCCGATGTTAACATGGACGAAACGTGTGCCGCGCAACGAACTGCTATTCCGATGCGACTAATGTCCATCGCAGCGGCTTCGATTCGCAGAGATTGGAAGTAGCACCGGCAGAGCAGGCGACTCCGGGTTCATCTGTGTGCAGGTGTGCGAGACGGCTTGTCATGTCCGTCAGCGCGTCGGCCTCTTCGCTTGTCCAACCACTGGCACCGAATGTATCCTACAGTAACACGTCCTCCTCATCTCCTCCGATGATTACAGAGCCCTCCCGAGGCGAATCTCCTCGCTGGCGGAATCGACCTACCTTCCACTCATCTTAAGACGCCTTCATCTCCCTTCCCTCGTTGGCTTTGACCGGATAGCTGCCTGACAGCATAACGTAGCTGTCGAGTTCGCTCAGTCGAGTCTTAGGATGGCACTCATGCGCAATCGCAGCCGCCGTCAATCTCAAATCCACCTAAGCCTTCCGTTCCTGACCATCCGCGTCGTACAGTCCGTCGCTTCTATCGCAATAATCGGCATGCTCTGCTATTTCATGTTCGGTCTCCACAACATGCAAGTGTTCTCCGTGCTCGCAAGCCGTCCTCGAGCTCTTGCAATTTATTAGCTGCGTGCAGCACTCACGGTCGTGATCTCGTAGCTCCTCGCCGCAGCTCTCGTGTCAATCGTTCCAGTAGTCGTTGCGTCCGTCCTCTCTTCCTTCAATCGCCTCGCACCGCTCGCAAATGCCAGCTTCAATGCACTCTGCTTCGCAGTCTGGGCAGCAGGCTCCGGCGGCCTCATGTTTTACGACTGGAAACACAGACTGCTGAGCCGATGCTTCGGACACGTAGTCTGCAGGCTGTACAAAGCATTGTTCGCGTTCGCGACCTTTGCCGTGTAACTACGTCCTGTGTATCCGGGTCCGTTGCCACGTGACTGATATTCACGCAGAGCCACGAGCCTCATGGCCGTCATGTTGGATGTCTTCGTTCTCCGACAGAGGAGCTATCAGTACGATCAAATCGGAAACCACCATCCGCAGGAGAAACCAGACGCAACAGACAGGGAGGAGGGAGTCCCGCTGCGTGGAAACAGTACAGGGGTCAAGGCAACAATGCGTGTCACGCCGTCTATAGGTCGGTACGAGCCTATGCGTGATGAGGCAGATCTGGGATAGCGCACGGCTTATAGGGGAGCATATGCGACGCGCTCAGCTTGATAACGATTTTCTGTGTGATACTCTGGGTAAGGTAAGGTCAAACAGGTAATGTTTTTCGGCGAGAGAGGAGGACGCCAAGGTAGTCCTCCTACGTCGTCTCTACGTGCCATTGTGCACCCATGCAGCCTCATCACAGAATGCAACTACTTCCTCCCCACGTCATCTGGTTCAGCCTTTTGAGTTGCCTAGTAGTTCTCAATGAGTCCATGGTTGGACACTGTCCGCTCCATGCAGGTGTCCGACCTATTTCGAGGCCATACTGAGTGCTATGAGGCTGTACAGCTTGGCAATTTCAACCTTCCATGATTGTACGTATAGTTCAAGTGCTGCTGCCTTTTTGACGTGGCTTCTTGCTTGCAGTACACTCAGGGACATCTGGTTGTACTCGACAAGCGGGGTGGGCTTTTTGCGTTGTGCATTCAGTTTCCCTGCTACTCGAGCCACGAGCAGACAGTGTCGCATCGCAGTCAGCATAAGGAGCGATCACGCTTCACCGTCTCTCCAACTCCCTACGCGACCGACTCGCAACGATCAGCGCAACGCACTCCCCCTCTCCTTGTCCAACACTCGCTTGATCGGCCCCAGACTCCCAAACCGCGGCCGTCCTCCCGCGTCGGGCCGCCCAGGCCCCTTGAACACGATCTCCTCCGCATCAGGCGTCTTCATCATCACGGTGCCACCAACATGTTTGCCGTCCACGACCAACTCTACAATCTTCTCGGCGATGTCGGCGGGTTCGAGGGTTGGTATCGCTGCGGCGCCGAAGTCCTCCATGCGCGTGTCGGTGCGGTCGGTCCAGAGTGGAGACATGACCATGCTGCGACGACGGAGTGAGTATATACCATCACGTTGGCACAGCGATGCGCCTCTGTTGAAGGCTCGCACATCGCCACAGCCATCTAGGGGAGCGTGGGACACGGACTCACCCTGGACAGATACAAACGACCTTCACGCCCTCCTCCGCCTCGGCGTCCCCCATGCTCTTGACAAACCCCACGACCGCATGCTTCGTCGCGCAGTACAGACTCGCCAGATAGATGCCGCTCAGTCCGGCCACGCTCGCTGTGATGACCACCACGCCTTTCTTGTCCTTGCTCAGCAGCGCGCGCATCGCGATGCGCGTCAGCTTGATGGGATGCGACACGTTGATGGCGATCTGCGCGTAGGATTCGTCTTCGGTGTCGTCCCAGAAGTTCGACCACGGCGGCTCGAAGACGCCAGCGATGGGCGCGTAGACGTCAGGCACGTCGCCGAACTGCGACGTGGAGACTGTAATCAGGTTCTGGAGATCGGCCCATTTCGTCACGTCGCACTCTGTGAAGTGGATCCTCTCGGACGAGGACTCTTTGATCAGCGCTTCGGCCTCGGGAGTCAGTTTGAGGTCGCCGATGAGGACGCGTGCGGAAGCTGCGAGGCAGGCCTTTGCGAAGGCGAGACCGATTCCTGGCCAGCGGAGGTGTAAGTCAGGTGGACATGGAGCATGGAACGCTTCGTTCCAGGTTGCCTGTCCAGAACGGAGATTGACATACCTGAACCACCGCCTGTAATGACGACTATCTTCCCAGCGAGAGGGAAGTCACCGAGAGCTCGCGAAGCAGCCATTGCGAAGATCGAGGCAAGAGAACTGGACTGCACGACACGACTACTCCAGACTATCTATCCGAGGGCATCAAGTCCCACTGGGTACACCGAAAGTAGGAGACTCTACGACACAGAACGGAATCCCAGCTACGCAGCCTTCGCACTCATCTTATGTAGCTCCAAAGCACCCCCAGCCCGACCGGCGGCTACCTCGAGGGGGTGGAGATCTTCATCCAGCACCGCGCGCCGAGCACGCTTGGACGTCGGAGGCAGGTACAGGGTTTCGTGGAGGAACCCCTCCCCCCCTTCACCACCCCGCATCGGCCTCGGCTTTCTATTTGCGAGATGCCGGCTTGCGGCTCACCGTTTCCCGTACCCGTCACTATGCGCGTGCTCAAGTCGGTACGTTGATTGTTATGAGCACTCCATACCTGAGAATACAGTAGACTGTTCTCTTGAGACGTGTGTGAGCAGGTGCTCTGGGCACCGGCCTGCTTTATCGACTGGATGTGACGGCGGTCTGATCGCTACTGTTGATACCGCAGAACAGGGGGTTTCGTAGGCATTCCTCGATCAGATGAACGCTCCCTAGAGGGTTCCTGCGACTTGGCAGGTAAGACACCTCGTTTTGCAGATGGCCAAGAGTCAGGTGTGGCAATGTGCAAGTCACCAAGTTCTGTAGCTCGTGTTGTCATTGTACGCCCCCAGACAGACGGTGTAGAGAAGGGGTATATGATATCTCCATATCGCCATCGCCATCGCCATTGCCAAGCCACAATGCAAAACCGATCAAACGACCGCAAACGCCGTGTCTAGTGCAATTCTCAGCAACGAAAGGTACTCCCGGAAGTGCGAGATTTCGATCATGTCTTCATCAGACGTAGAACAGCTTCTTCAGGACCATGATGACCAGTGCGGCGACCAGGCCGGCAATGGCTTTGTCCACCCACGGAGGAACGCCGCGGTCCACGTTGAGCGGTGTGGGCTGCTGTCGTGGTGGGAGTGGAGTCGTGCGCGTGGGTAGAGGTGCGGTGTGAGGTTGTGGGGAGATGTAGGGAGGGCTGGTGGTGTTGGGGACGTGATCGGAGGATGATGAAGCAGTCTGAGAAAGCGGTCCAGGCGCAGCAGGTGCAGGGTCGGGTCGTGTGTTGTTGTCTTGAGGTGGTGCTCCTCCCGCCACTGAGCTATGAGTGCCTCGCTGCGCCTGCCCGGCCGCTGCCTCACCAGCTCTGTCGTCTTTCCCTCCCAGATCCTCTCGGTATGCCAGCCTCAGTTCCTCCGGTACCGTCTCTTCCTTCTTCGCCGCTCCAGCATCTTCCCGCTCCTTGGCAGCAGCCTCCCTATCCGCCATGATCTCCCGGTTCGTCCTCCCACAAGTCGCGCACTTCCATCCCGCGCTTTCGACCGCCATGCTCCGCCTCGTGGCTTCATTGCACTGCAGGCCACCCAGCTGCCCCTGCACGTCCGTGTCCATGAAGCTCCGAATCGCCACCATCGCCGTGCGGATCCCCCACGCTGGCTGCCACGTCTCCTCGTGATGGCCGCTGATCGACAGGCAAATCTCGCGGTTGACCTCGAACCGTCCGGTCGGGGTCAGAAAACGGAACGACGGCGGACGCAGCGGGTACTGCGGAGGGAGTATGATGCGGCCGTGGTAGATGCCGTTGGCGTATGGTGAGGGAGACGGCGGGCCGCGAAGCGTGAAGTGCCACTCGAAGAGGTTGTCTTCTAGAGGTTCGGCGTGGAGGTCGGGCGATGGGTTGTTGGCGAGTTCGGAGGCCTCTTTGACTACGGAAGTGTCAGACGGAATGCAGACAGTGAACGGTACTAATCGTACGAATGCGCTTGATTGTCGGATTCTTGGTATTGAACTGGCCGCGAGTGGACATGGTGGATGCGGAGGCACCGACGGGCTTGTAGAGGGATAGAGTATGGTTAGGGGATTGCTCGAGAGGTGTGTAGATGAGAGAGAACAGCCATGGAACGCCCTTGCTCAAAGATGCCAAAAGCGAAACGTGGTGAGTTGATTCTGACAATCTTGGCCCAAGCCGCCTTCCGTAGGCTACGGAACCCACGACGTGACATCCCGCAGCTTTCCAGCGCCTACTGTGTCGTAGGCACTCACGTGCATTTGAATTATCGTATGAGCCAAGAGCCACAACGACCCCAAAGCCTTTAGGGCTCTTACACAAGCACGCGCGGATCCTATAGTGTTGTAGTTGTAAGTTGTGATGGTAGGGTTATAGGGACGGCGAAGACGTCAGGCGTTCGGTGTGGCTCAAGTGCGTGCGTTTTCCACACAGACTTCCACACCCACTGTGCTGGCAGCCACCTACGTCTCACGAACACAGAGAAAGCAGTGCGAGGCTGAAGCTCTACGACTATTGATTTCGGACTGTCGTTGCATCTTTTGGGCCGCTCTCGACCTTCCATCGTGACCCGCCGGCGTATTCCTTCTTCTACTTCTGCCTGCGGGCCAGGTCGCCTCGCGCCCTTTTTCCAGTCCAGCTCGCCCTCTTCGTCAGCTCGTGACGCATCGCAGGCAGGTGCAGGAGGCTTGCAGGAACCCCGCCCTGCTCAAGGCCTCGACTGAGACGAAAATCTGTGAAGATACGGCTGACCCCCCAGCACTTCCTGCGCTCAATCTCACCGCGTTTCACAGCCAACGACCCCAGCCTTGCCGCTGCTTTCACATCTCGCTTCCCGTGCGAGCTTCTACCGCCCACACTGCCGAGTCGAGCCAGCACATCCCGCATTAGCCTGCTACAGGGGCTGTCCGGATGGCCAATCCTTTCGAGATGCAGGACCATCGGTAAAGCTTTTTTTCCTAGCATTTGCTAACAAAAAGGGCAAGTGATGCCTTTGTTTCAAGGCATCCATGGGGGTGTGAGCAATCGCCAGGGTACAGATCAGGGTGGGACCCTACCACCCCGGGAGACCTCTTCAGCCTCGACGCCAATCATACATTCTTCTGGGAGACAGACGACAGGAGCACAACCTCTATTCAAACACCCACATGCGACCAGACGGTTGCCTAACATGTGTTTCGCCCAATTGGACAAAGCACCCACACATCTACGAGTGTGCAACCTGCCTACTCATACGGAGATGTCAGGAGCAACGCCTCTCACAACGAACATCTATATCAACACCTAACTCATGACTCGGACTGGCTGAACTACTTCCTACTCACAAGTCCACACAGCGTCAACGTTGATCTCTTCGAGTCTGGTCCATACGATGCCTCCGACATGTTTGCCTCGGACATGCCTGCCTCCACAGATCTGGAGGCTGGCTTTCCGACTTCGGGCCAGCAACACCATCCACATACCAGCAATGCTGAATTGGTGGACTTGATTGGCGTCGCTCTAAGTGCTTGCATCGTTCCTCAGTCTGATGAGGAAAACTATACGCAAGATGCCTCCGACATGCTTGCCTCGGCCTTGCCTGCCTCCACAGATCCGGAGGCTGGCTTTCCGACTTTTGGCCAGCAACACCATCCACATGCCAGCAATGCTGAATCGATGGACTTGAATGGCGTTACTCCAAATGCTTGCTTTGTTCCTCAGTCTGATGAGGGAAGATATATGCAAGATGCATCCGCTCATACGAACCTGAATCATATCGTATCTCCACCGTCGTTTGTGTCCCTTCAACGCGGTAACGGGTCGAACTCAGACTACGAATGCCAGGCTTGCTTGCAGACTTTCCACCATCTTTCTTGGTTCTATCATCATGCTAACAATACGAAGCACCCCCTCGATCCAGTCAATGTCCCCAATGTGGTACGATCAGTCAAGTGTCCTGACTGCTCGTTGAGCGTCAAGACACGCGGGGAGCTGAATTATCACGGGCAGCTCAGTGGACATCTTGTGCATTCTTGCAAGGTACCCGATTGCAGCTTCAGAGTCAGCATGCCTGATAAACTCCAAGTCCACAAGCGGGAACAGCATGACTTAACGTTTTGCAATGAGTGTGCCAAAACCTTCGACAATCTGGCCCAGCTCGCCAAGCACGCTCGCGAGACAGCCCATGCCTCCTATACGTGCCGCTACGATGGGTGCAAATCTACTTTCGCAAGATGGGATGACGTTCGGCGACACCATGACACGCACGTACTCGACTGCCCGCGCTATCCTTGCACGCTTTGCAAGAAACATCTCGGCACTAATGGCTTCAAGCGCAAGGATCACCTCACTCAGCATCTGCGCAACTTCCACCACATCGAAGGAGATGAAGAGGGGACGTGGGGGTATTCGTGCTCTCATGAGGGCTGTGCTGCATTCCGGAGCAGTCTGAGTAAGTGGAGTAGCCGGCACCTGCATGCGTTTCAGAAAAAGTCAGACTATACAGCCCACATGAAGAAGGAACACGACGAGTCTCCACACCCATGTACTTGGTCAGGCTGCAACCGTATCAGGGGGAAAGGACTCTTCCGCAAGCGAGACCTCGTGAAGCACGAAAAGAAGCACATAGAAGAGGCTGAAGCAGCGAAGTAAGGGAACTGATGGGTGTGCTAGTGCTTGTCCTAGCATGGGAGCGAAGGTCATGGTCTCAAGACGGAAGATTTCTTATCCACATTCGTTCCACCTATTCTTGTGTCTCAATTTTTCTTCTCCGCTAGAACAAGCCGCGAAAACTAGAAAAAAGGATGGAGATCACGAGTTGCAGCAACGGCCTCGCTTCTATTTTGTGGCATCGCGTTATTCATGGTCTTAAGAGGAAGATTTCTTATCAACGTTCGTTCCACCTATTCTTGTGTCTCAATGTTTCTTCTCCGCTAAAACAAGCCGCGAAAACTAGAAAAAAGGGATGGAGATCACGAATTGCAGCAACGGCCTCGCTTCTATATTGTGGTATCGCGTTATTTAGTCTTTGCAAGTACCCTCGTTTCGGAATTGACATACACATCTCAGTAGATATTTACCTCTTACACCCCCTGTCTTCGCCGAATCGTAGTTGAAGCGAGAGACCCTTCAGTCAGTGCCGTCCAAGTGCATCCTGGCGGCTGCCGAGGAGTACCGTAACGTTGCTCACTCTGAACAACACGAGGCGGCTTCTGCAGCTAGTTATCGGGTGATACGGATGAGCTCCGCGTAGCGACGTCGCGCTGCCACTCCAGGCTATAGCTCGAGTACCATAAAGTTTTTCCAAGGCTTGAGTGTTGCTCATACTGCATGCATTACTTGAATCCTCTTCTGCTACTTGCGCTGCTCAAGCTCTCCATGATCATGCGATCGATGCAAGAGCTCCCACGGGATTACCGACACTCTAACATTCCCGTTACTCCTGTGCCCTTACCCTCCTCTTACTCTCCACCACCATCTCTCTCTCCAAACATACAACCTGCTGCATCTCAGGGGCCAGCGATACACGGTGCATGGAGCTCTGCCCATCGCGCGATAAATGCTACCATCGTGGTCCATAGCAGCTATATGTTCCGGCCCCTGAGTCCTTTTCTCGCCAGCTCCGAGCGAGAGCCTCCATTGCGCTGCACGCGAAACGAGGAGTTGCACACGCGCTATCGAATCCCCTCCAAGTCTCGACGGGTCAACCGAAGCAAAAGCCCAATGCGTCTATCACGACTTCGCACCTGCGAGATCCAGTCGGGCTTTCCAACGCGAGAGCGGAGGTACCGGGGAACAGGGAGGCCGGGCGCAGCTTGCTGAGCTGCGACATCCAAGCGAAGTCTCTCACACCGCATGCAGCTGCGACTTTCTTCTGCAAGAGCACACAATTCCTCCAAGTGCGGTGCCTCCGGCAGAGCGCCAGTCTAGTCTGGATTCTTCTATGTGTATTATTCTACACCCTATGCACGCACCCGAGGTCTGCTCGCCCATATGCTGCTCGTGTCAAACCGCTGCAAGATGCTGTGTGTCGTCTCCTGCTGGTCATCTCAGGACAATGCATGTTGCCTGCAGAAGGGTAGGCCGTCGGTCAACGTTCATCATTTCGTTCTCCCTGCCGCTTGTGGCAGTCCCTCTGTCCCATGCACTCGCCACCTTCACTCGCCGACCTTCAGGTTGCTCATCCCCGTCGCCAAGCCATTGAGATCCTTACCACCGCCCAGCCCATTCACCATCACCAGTGGCGTCTCGTTCACCACTCCCTCGACCGACGGCTGATCTCCGCCCCTGAGGTACTCCTCGTACTCGCCGACTTTCTTGCCCGCGCGCTCCCACCTGCCCTTGTACGCCGCCATGCGCTCCTGACACGTTTTCCACAGCGCGGGCCAGTACGTCGCGTGGTCGTATTCGAAGTCCAGCTTGCCGCCGTATTGCGACCAGAGCTGCGAGGCGGGCACGTGGTCGGAGAGGGGCTCGTTGAATTTCATTTTCGATTTTGTCACGGGGTCGATGAAGGGGGAGATGAGGCGGAAGAAGGTCGTGATGTACCAGGGGACTGCGATAGATGACGACAATCAGCTGCCACGCGTCTCGTAGAAGGACACGAAATGAATGTGAAGTTCGGACTTACGTTCTGAAATCAGCGCTCGCCCTAAACGCTCAGGGTAGTGTCCCTGTAGGATCGTGAGGGTCTGCCGACCCTGCCCAACCGAGGGCGCACTCCCGCTGCTCGATTCCTTGAAGTTGATCAGCAGCGCCGTCGTTTCCTGCCCCGGCCCCATCATCTCCACCACGCGCTCCAGCATGAACACCAAATGTTGGATCTGGCGCTCGCTCTTCTTGGTATTCTGCTTGCCCGGGTTGAGGTACAGACACGGGCGGGCATCGTTGTCGTAGCCGAGGATGATCTGCTTGCCCGTCTCGTTCTCGGGCGAGATGTACTCGGGGGTGAAGGTGTCGAGTTGGTACTCGCGCCGCCACGTCAGCGTCGCGAGCAGGCGCTTCGGCGCTTCGGTGAGACTCCATTTCGTGGCGCGCAGGTAGCGGAGGAGGCATTCCCGTGTAAGCCACATCCGTTCAGCGTCGGTGATGGCTGTGGTGGGGGCATTGCGGGCGGAGGTGGTGGGTATTACAGTCCAGGCGGATACTGTGGATAGTAGAGTTGCGTATTTGGTTGCTTGCTCGGGCGTCAATGCCGGTTGAGGCGCGGGTCTGCATGTGCTCAGAGGTGCTGGTATGGGTGTGCGGAGGGGCCCTGTGGGAGGACTGTCGACGGCGACTGATCGAGCCGATTTGAAGGATGGTGCTTTGCTGGAACTAGCTGAGGGAGCGACCGACTGTTGCTTGCTGTCGACTGGGGTCTGCTCGTCCAGTACAGCGCCAATCGTAGGCTTTTGCACGAGTTCGGGGTTGGTGGTGGTCGACATGGTGGTGATGTAGTATTTGTGGGAGCAATTCCCACAGCGGTCGAGGGTTTGTACTGATTGGAGTTTCTTTGGGGGTGTATGAGAGTGGAAATGGGGGTGTGGTATCCTCTATGCTGTGGTCGACTTCCTGGAGTGTATTCGGTAATCTTTATACCGCAATTGTTGAATCCTCGTCATTGAGGGACTAAGTAAATACCGGGCGTTCGTTCATCCGGCGCCGAAGCACTTTACGCGTCTTGTCGCGTCTCCAAACAACATTAGCCCACAGCCAGCGGTAACATCGGGTTCGACAAGAACAGATATACACAATGGACGAGACCAAAGCGGAGTTGAACGAGCTCTTTGCAGCACCATCGCAACAACTGCCACCAGAGGTGCTCGGAGAACTCCAATCGATCCTGCGATTGCACTCGATATCTCTGCAAGAGCTCTTCTACAAATGGGAGTCTTACGACATGAAGATGGGAGGAGAGGTGAAGCTGGCGTTGCAGACGGCGAGAGATTTCAAGCGAGATATACAAGATGTGCTGGAGCGGGAGACCAGAGGAAAGGTGCATGCGCAAAGTGCACACAAGAGAAGCGCAGCCACGCCTCGAGCAGGTGCGGTAAACGGCGGCGTGTATGGGCTGTAAGACTTGAGATTCATGATGTGAGGGGAGACAAGGCTGATTCTGTCAGGCTGGACAATCTCACCCCAAACACCCCTCGACATGGAGCAGTGAATGGCAGTGCCGCAAAGCGGAAAGCGGACTTCGAGACGCCTGCGGCAAAAGCTAGCAAGAGTCACGTCGCGAGCTCACCAGGAGAGTCCAAGACTCCGCTTCTAGGGAAGGAAACTAATGGCACATCCACTGCGTATGAATTACCACCCGTCCCTGGAATGCGCAAAAGCTGACTAGGCGACAGAACTGTTCCCTTCGAAGACCGTGCGAATGCCGGGCAGATCATAGAAACCCTCAACGACCACATACTCGTCCCCGAGCCTCCAATTGCTCTTCCTGCCGAGCCTCGAATCAAACTCAAAGCCAACGTTGAGCTCGCTAAGTTCTCCTACAAGCCAATGGCAATGAAGCTCTCCGAAGCCTCCGAGATCCTCGACGACCGCATCGACGAATTCATGTCCCTGGTTCAATCCCATCACGACCTGCCAGACTCTGCATTCGGCAATGCAGCGTCTCAAAGCACGAGTGAGATTGTAGCCGTGGGCCGTATAGCGTCCGACAGCAGCGAAGGCAAGCTCAATGCCGCTTCTCTTGTTCTCGAAACATCCAGACGAACAGGCGCCGGCTTACGAGTACCTTTACACATCGATGCCATCCCCTCGTACGATTTGTTCCCCGGCAAGATCGTTGCTCTCCGCGGTACAAATGCATCCGGCGACTACTTCGCTGTCAATGAGATCCTCTCCCTTCCTCTACTCCCACCCGCAGCCTCCACTCCCGCCGACCTCGACACTCACAACGCACGGCTTCGCAGCGCAAGTGAGTCTGCCGACAGCGAAGCAGAAACAGAGTCGCCTCCTACGCTCCCCCTCAACGTTCTCATCGCCTCGGGCCCTTACACACCCGATACCGACCTCTCCTTCTCCGCTCTACACGCTCTCCTCGCTCAAGCCCTCGAAACCTCCGCCGACGCCCTCATCCTCACCGGCCCCTTCCTCGACACCGAGCACCCGCTCCTCGCAAGTGGGGATTACGATCTCCCCGCCACCAGCGTCATTCCCCCGGACCGCACCACGCTGCACGAAGTCTTCCGGGCGCTAATCTCTGCGCCTATCAACGATCTCGCACGCCAACTCCCCAGCATAACCATCATCATCGTCCCCTCCGTCCGCGACGCCGTGGCGCGGCACGTCAGCTGGCCGCAGGACAAGCTCAACCGACGCGAGCTCGACCTGCCGAAGCAGTGCGCCGTCGTCACCAACCCCGTCACCCTGTCCGTCAACGAGCTCGTCGTCGGCATCAGCAGCCAGGACGTGCTGGCCCAGATGCGGCAGCAGGAGTGCGTCGCGGGCGCTGCGAAGCG
>NAJN01000037.1:0-10975 GCA_005059845.1 Cryomyces minteri
CTAAATGCTCGAACGACTCCTGGACGGGTGTGTCTGCCATTTCTCTACTTCCGCTTGGATTTCTAATGAATTGCCAAACCCGACTGGACCGTACTGGTGGATGGGCCTTGGGCTGGTGGACATTTTGATGGGGTGTTGCCCCTAACGCGTATCCCTGCTTCGCGTCGGGGCCTCGTATTTACGCAACGTACATCACCAACTTCCACATGGAATTGCGACACAATCACGGTGCCTGTTACGACCCGACTCTAACCCGGGATGCATCCTATGGCGCTCTATCAGACGCTTGAGTTTGGCGCAATTCCGCCCGCGCTTTCCTAGTGCAGTGTACCTCGAAGTTCTGAGTCCAGTGTACCCCCCTGCTACAAAATACGCCGCCCCGCGTACTTCCCGTCCCTAACGTCCTGAGTCCAGTGTACTAACACTGGACTCGCATATCTGGGTTAGGAACTCTACTACCTTGGTATAGAACTAGCACTTCAATAGCTTTGTATATAGCTTCTACTATTAAAGCCTATTGAGCACTAACTATACGTAGTAGACGTGCTATTCCTCCTTAGCAGAGTAGATCATAATATTGTTAAGGTATACTACATATATACTATCTAGTAGGTCTCCTAGGGCTCTATGTATATAGTTTTAGAAGGTAGCCGGGGCATTTGTTAGCCTAAACGGTATGACTAGGTATTCGAAGTAGCTATACCGCGTACAAAAGGCCGTCTTCTACTCGTCGCCTTCTTTAACGCGGAGGCGGTAGTAGGCGTCGCAGAGGTCTAGCTTACTAAATATCTTTGCACGGGAGAACCGATCTAGCAGCTTGCTAATTAGCGGTAGCGGGTACCGGTTTTTCATCGTAATAGCGTTTAGCCTATAGTAATCCACGCACAACCTTAGCGTGCTATTACTCTTTAGTACAAAGATAATAGGGGTGCCGGCTAGCAATTAACTATGCTGTATCTAGCCCTTCTCTAGCGCCTTGTCTAGGTACTCGCAAAGAATGCTAAATTCATGCTAGGAGAGGTTATAGATTAGCAAATAGGGTGGCTAATGCTCGCCTATATCAATTGCATAGTTGTAGGTAGAGTAGGGTAGTAGCACCCTAGCTTCTACTGCTAAGAACACATCCCTCTAATTTTCGTATTCTTTAGAGAGCGTTAGTTCCGGAGCATCCCTAGGCCCCTCCTAGCCCTTAGCTAGAGAGGTTACGGCAAGCACTAGGTTGCAATGTCCTATTAGAAGCTTTTTTTTAGGAACATAGCCTAGCCTATAGCTCCCGCGTCTAGCTTAGCTTGTATAACCTCTAGCCTAGAGACTACAATCTGTTCTTCTACTAACCTAGGCCACCGGATTGTAGCTAAGGCCTAGTTAATTAGTGGATTAGCGCGGCTTAGCCACGGTAGGCCTAGGATAACGTTGTAGGGGATCCTTTTAGTAGTAGTATAAAGGATCTAATTGTGGGTTTTCTCCTATAGAGGGTCTAAGCCCTCTACATTCTCGGAAACTTGTATAGTAGCTTGTACCGCTACCGTAAAGGTTAGCGGTAAGCTATTTGCTATCGTAGATTATAGGAGTCTATAGCTTTCTACTCTAGGTAGCTGTAGTTCTTTTGCAATAGACATTTGGACTACATCGTAGTTAGATCCGCTATTAATTAGCGTAAGGTAGGGCTTTTTGCTACGACCTTCTAGGCTAAGGGTAACCTTAATCCGCCGAGGTGTTTTTTTAGGCTTAGCCCTCGTGTTTTTACGCTAGGGTAATTCTTATTATAGATTACCTATACTTATTACCTAACCGCTAGTTGCACGCTAGGGCGGATTAGAGCATTTGCTCTAGTAGTAGCTATATTACTAGCATCTCTAGCATTTCATATTACCCCGCTCGTTACAATTTAGCTGCTTAGGGTTTAGGTCTCTCCTAGAGGAGATTTAGACATGCGTCGTAGTAGTAGTTGTCCGGTCCGCCCTTAGAGTGCGGCCGGAGCGCCCCTAGCCCCTAGATAGGGTGCCTAAGAACGTACTTATAGTGCGAGATTCTTAGGTGGTTAATTTGCTCTTACAAGTAGCTTGTTGTGTAGCGCGCTTGTTACTATCTAGGAGGGCTTCTACCTTACTAGCTTGCTTAGGGAGGTCTTCTACGCTTATGTTAACAAGATTATTAACTCTATTTATGCGTTGTAGGTTGGTTTAGATCCTTTTAGGGAACTTAGCAAACCATAACCACACTCTTACTAGGTTGTTAATCCACTAAATGAAATCTACCTCTTGTTTAAGACCTCTAAGATAGGCATGTAGTTTGTCTATCCTCTAGTCTTTTAGGGCCGTATTAAAAAGAACCGTCGCCATTCTAGCATTTTGTAGGGCTAGATGTGTGATATAGTCTTAAATGAGCTCCTTAACATCCTCCTAGGTGATTGCCTTGCTAAGCGTTTGGTCTAGGTCATTGAATCGTTGGTTTAGCTCTAGCACCTTGTTATAGCAGGTTTGTGCAAAGTAGGCTCGAGTTGGTTTGTGTTTTAGCATTGTCCCTACGAGGTTAAAGAGGTTCTTAACTCTATTAATCTATGCCTTCTTCTCTTGTAGGGTAACGGTGTCTAGGAAGCGGTGCTCCGCGGTATTCCTTGTTAGCGTAGATGCTACGTTACATTAGTTCTTACCTTATTGTTCTTCTAAATCAATAGTATCTAGCCTAGGCCTTTTCCTATTGTTAACTATTACTACTAGCCCTACAATTGAGCGAATTATCCCTATACGCTACGAATGCTCCGCTATCTCTTCAAGTAACATCTCGGTTACTAGTTAGGCTACTAGCTACTATAGCGTTTTAAGGGGAGTCTCTGTCCTTAGAAAGGGCCTAGACCTCTCCCGGTCTACTACTAGAGAGTTGTTAGTTAGGGGTGTGTTTAAGGACGCTCCCTTTTATGCGTTAGACATCTTTTTATCCTATAGCACAATATCCTTAGCACGGGGTACACGTGCCGCTTGTGTAGATTAGGATGTCATTGTTACTAGTTGGCTGTCTCCTTAAAAGAGTTTAGAGCTATTTAAATTGTAAAGGGTATTGTAAGACAGGTAACAAGTAATAGGCACAAGTATAGGGGGTAGCTAGTATTAAAACAAATAGCTAAGGAGTCTACGTATAGGAGAGCCTTCCTCTAAAGGTATACTCCCTAGCCTTTTAGCCGGTAGCTAGCTAAGGCTACTCCGGCCGTACTCCGGTACTAGTCCGGCTGTACTCCGCCTATTAGGTACATAACACACCTACGAAAACCTAGCGGCGCGAGGAGGTAAGCATCTTTCTTACTAGTACTAGTGGTCTAGAACACCTTGTACTACGGTGCTTTACGGCGTTAGTAGTAAGCACTAAAACAGCATATAAAGAACCTTTAGAGAGTTTTCTAGAGCTACTTCTCCGGATACAATAAAAGGATGCTTTTGTTACCGGGAAGAGCTAGTTAAAAAACTAACGGGGCATTTGCGCTAGATACACGCTACAATAGCGCATAGATCCCGTAGGTCTATTACGTATTAATGGAAAAGTATATGTCCTAGGGGACATAGCGGTAAGGTAGAAGTTACTACGTATGAATCACAATAACCTGTATGTAGGCTACTTTAGGCCCGTAAAAACTACGGAGGTAATGCGTAGAAAGTACTTCTAGCCTACCCTAACTAAGGACGTTAAAGCATATGTGCGGGAATACAACGTATACTAAAGGACAAAGGTCCTACGTTACAAGCTATATAGCTAGTTGTAGTTGCTATAGACTTCTACTAAGCTATAGTAAGACCTATTAATGGACTTTATTACAGGTCTTCTACCGGTAGCGGACTAATAGGGTATTGTACACAATACAATATTAGTAATTGTTAATAAGTATACAAAAATGTCGAGGTACATTACCTATCTAATAACAATTATAGCTAAGTAGCTTGTAGAGCTATAGGTTAATAAAATAGTAGTAGACTATAGTACACCTTAATCTATTGTAATAGATAGAGGCTTAGTATTTACTAGTTGCTTTTAGTCTACTCTATGCTTCTACATAAAGGTAAGGAGATAGTTTAGTACCGCTTTCTATCCGCAAACTAATGGTTAGATAGAGCGTTAGAACTAGACACTAGAGCACTATTTAAGGTGCTATATTAATTACAGGTAAGACAATTAGCTAAAGTGGTTGCTATGCGCGTAGTATATGTACAATAATAGTGTACACGTAACTATAAAGGTTTTACTGTTTTAGGCCCTATACAGTATAATGCCGGAATTTGCTTAGGATGTTAAGGATAATATGCCTAAGGGGGAGGCGCTAGCGGCTTGTAACAGAGCCGCTACCCTTTAAGAGGAGAAACTAGAACTTAAGTCTTAACTTTAACAAGCAGTTAAACAGTAGGCTAGGTACTACAATAATAAGTACACGCTATGCACCTTTGTAGTAGACAACCTAGTGCTACTATCTTTAAAGCATATCTAAACAAAGCGGCCTAAAAAGAAATTATATCACTATATACTCGGACTATTTGCAATTATAGTAGCTATAGGTAAGCAAGTATATAGAGTTAACTTACTAGATCCCTATAAGGCTATTTACCCGGTATTCCACGTCTCCCTACTTAAAAAGTACCGTAAACGGAGCGGCAAAGACCCGCTAGTTCTAGAGGAAGTAGAAGGGAAATGGGAATAGGAAGTCTAGAAGGTCCTAGATTGTAAGGAGGTTAGGGGTAAAAGGAGCTACTTAATCTGTTAGACTAGCTATTTACCCGCAAATAATAGTTAGAAACCCCTTAAAAGCCTAGAAAGATGCACTAATATGATTAAAAAATACTATAGAAAGAATCTTTTAGTACTACACTCTACTAATAGTAAGCCCGCGGATAATCGTCGTAAGTTAAGACAAACGCGTAGATGAATTAACGTTAGAATACTCTTTTTCTAGACTTTCCTACAAATAGGATAGTAGGGTTTTAACGAGGTTCTAATAATCATCTTATATTGGATAGAGTAACGCGTAAAAGGGACTATTCTAAGGGTATCCTAGTTAAGGGTTACATTTAGGCTAGATTTAAGGTAAGAGAGAAGTATCTAGTTCCTATTAAAGCTCCTATAGAAGCACCGCATAAGACGCGTAAAACAAACGCAACCTAGGGCCTAGCTAAATTAAGGGCTAAGTAACTATACCTTAGCGGTAATTTTAGCGTTGTTATCTATAAAAACATTATTATCATTACTACCGGTAGTAGCCGTAGCCGTAGCGTTCTTAGCATTACTATTACTCTTAATGCCCTCTACCCCTAAATCCTCTAAGTTTGAATCCTTATAGATACTATTAGTCTGCGTAAGGTTAGCGGGATTATAGCGGGTTCTAAGCAGACACTTACGTTAAACACTATAACGGTACAAATGCCCTTAATAGAGTTGTTAAAGCTCTCTAAAGCCGTAAGGATAGCAACTATTAAGGCATTACCCTTAAGATTCTGTTTAGCGCGCGCCTCCTTAGTAAAGTGCGCGTTAAGGAGGTTTAAGCGGCGGCAGAGGAGGTCTCTTACCTAAAGGCTAGTTAGATTGTTTGCGTAGCAATCGAAGGCATTAAGAATAGCATTAACATCCTTAAAGTAGTTAGCAGAGATCTACTATGCGGTTAGCCTACGCACTATACCCGGGACCCTAGCGCACCTACTTTGTAGTAGCTCTGCTTAATATAGCGGTAATAGTAACACTTAGTACCGTTTATTACACAAACAAGGCTAGGGTGCTTAAACTACGCACGCGCATAGCGCATGTAGTAGGGGCGGGTAAGTGTACCTTAATTAAGGTAGTAAGGGGGTAAATTAGGTTTAGGGGCGTATGAACAAGACACGCTAGCGGGTAGGCACCCTAACGGCTTGTGTATACGCTTACTAGAAGATTTAGATAAGGGGCCTATAATAACTAAAAATAATGATTAAAAATAATAATAAAAAATGGTAAAAAGGCGGTTGTAATAAGGTAGGTGCGTGGTAAAGGGGCGGCTACACTTAAAGGAGGTAAACAAGAGAGAAGGCTCCTTGTTCATATATCCTTGTACCTACCGCCTACTATAGGCCCTAATTATAGAACTGCTTCTACCGTATGTTAACACTAACTAAATAGGAAGTAAACATACAAAAGAGGAAATAGGTAGAACACCGCGCTTGTTTACCGCCGCGAGCCGTAGTAAATGCTTAGTAGGGCGGTACTACCTTAGTTCTAGTCACGTCTATTGCTAATCTAGCGCTACAAAGCGCGTACAAGTTAAAGGGACTGCGCTGTTAGTACGTAGCAAGTTAGCGAGACGGATCGGGCAATTAACGTGGCTAAATAAAGGTCCTTAAAGGCTACTACTATAGGAGCGCATCTAGGCCGCGTAAGGACCGGCCACGTTAACAACGTAATGCTAATAGATGTCTAGTCTAGGGGACGGTCTTAAAGCGGGACTTTGCAAAGAAACGGAGCTAAAAGACATTAGTAGGCTCCTTAACTGTTAAGGGGATTAAACAAATAGTTACCTAGCTACCCCCTTAGGGGGTTAGCCGCTCTATCCTTATCCCGTGTATAAGCCGTCTACAGACTAGTATAGAGAAGAGAAAGAGGAAGAAGAAGACAAAAGAGGTTAACTTCTTATACTTATTACTAAGTAAGGAGAGGGACGCTACCCCTATTCCGCTTAGCCTATACTAACCGCGGAAAGCAATATTAATATAGAAACTCTAGGGTAACACCTAGTATAGAATCCTTATTAGTGACTATAATGGGATGTCTACGGGACAGTTACGCCTTGTAGAGTCTTGCACTAAATAGACCTAGAAGGGGGCGGGCTTATTACCCTTTACCTTGTTATTTTAATATTTAAGTGCTAGAGACTAGCTCCCTAAGGGGAAGGCAGTTGTTATAACTAGGCTGGTTAATAATACCTATCTAGGGTTACGTGCGGGGAGCCTATAGCTTACGCACGGTAGGCATATAGCTTACTCCGGAGCGGGGTAGAGCAGTATAGATAGGATGCCCTTATAGTAAGAGAAAAGGCATTAATTAGTTTCTAGAGTACAATGCTACAGGCACTTAATAGTGTAGTAGGCTAACTACTATGCGCATAGAATGCGGATACAATATCCTATTACCTATGTAACTATACAACTAGAATAGCTGTTTTAATTGAAGCTATAAGCTACGTAGATCGTTATCCTACTAAGTTGCCCTAAAGTTCTAAAGCGGCGTAACACTAATCTAGTTACTAAGTAGCTTACTATCCTTACTATATAGCACGGAGTTCTTAGCTCTACTCTATAGCACGTCTTTCTAACACCTTCCTACTCTAGTAACAACGCTTTAGAAGCTTCTAAATAGCGCTTATAGTGATATTAATGTAATAAGTTGTACAAAGGAAGCGGGCTACTTTGTTATAGAACGCGGATGGATTCTTATTAAGGTATTTAAACAGCTTTTAATCTCATGTTAGTAGTAGTACTAAAATTAGCGGTAGAGTAGCTCTTACCTCCTTATCCTCTACCGTTAGTAACGGCGGCTGGCCTATCGTACTAGTAGGAGGAGGATTAACAGTGCTAAAGGCACGGATATTAGCTCTTAGCCGTTATACGGTACGCTACTTAACGCCGGTAGCTTCACAAATCTCCTCTAAAGGCCTCCTAAGCTTAAGGAGACGGCCTATCTGTTAACAAACATGATCCGGAGTAGGTGAGGGCATTGTTACACGAATATTAATAGGATGTTAATACGGCAAAGGTAGTAGAGGCTCTGAAACGCTAAGTAGTAACGGTAGTAGTAACAGCGGTAGCGGCGGCATCAATCACGACTCCAGCATAACGGCACGATTACGGCTTCATTGTATAGTCATTCTAGCACTGAACCACTACATATGGCACTGTCTACGGCTGTGGGGATGCCAGCACCGGCCCCCAGATGTATCACCCAGGAATCGTCCATGTCGTACCCTGCGCGTCGCATCTCCAGCGCGTGCTCCTGCCTAGCAGTCCCTACATCTACCCGCACCGTGACGTCCACAGCCAGCGCGGTGACTAGCACTGTCACCGCGACCGCGACTGTTGTGTACGTTTCAACTGTTTTTTTTCCCTCTTCGTGACTCCATCATCTTACACACCCCTACTCCTCCTCCCATCGAGAACCTCTTCACTCGACCCTGTCGTTCTCCCCCGCTGCACTGCTCCAAAGTAAATGGTTATTGGTTTGCAGACAAGCTGACATCCACACTCTGTTCTCAGCTCAACGGTAACCCTTGAATACGGCGTGGCTGGGTTCGGGGACCCAGCGTACGAAATTGCCGTTTCTTCGTCTGCCGCCTCTGCGCAGGAATGCTACCAGAACTGCCTCAAAACACCGAGTTGCGTCAGCTTCGGCTTCGGGGTCAACCAATGTGGCAACTATAACCAACTGTCGGCGACCAACGTATCTCCGAACCCAGGAAGTCCATTCACCTTCTATGATCTAGGATGTTCGGGGTATCCTGTAAGTCAGAAATGCCACACAAGAAGCTCCGAACGGGGCGCGCAAACTAGGCCGTCCTAGACAGTCTGTGGAGATGACGGCGCTGACAAGTAGAATACAGGCTGCCGCCTCGGCAAAGTTTCGACGCACAGCAAAAGCTGAAGCTGAAGCTAGGCCCGTAGCCGACGCCTTACCTGCTCCTGCCTCGAAGCACATCAATTGCGCGGACTGCGCCGCATAAGTGTTGCGAAGGCTCCAGTTTCATGAGCGAAGTCAACGTTTCTTGGTCTTGTTGAGAACGTTCCCAGCTTCGGTGTGAAAGGTGTACATTAACAGCTTGTAGCATGCGAAACACATGTTTGAACGCGTACCGAAGCGCAAGAGTGATTGTTTTCAAATGTTGCCCACGAGATCAAAAATCCTTCAACCTTGACCTGTTCTCATCAGGGCTTGGACTCGGCCATGCTATTCGCGTCGCAGGGCGCCTATAGTCCTTTCGCCTTGTCTTCATGCAGTACTACCTTTTAGCGCCTGTCGTAGTCACCATAGGCGTGGTACTTACTTGGTGCGCTTTGAGCGAGAGCTCTTCACGGGCGAGGGTCACTGTAGTGGTGAATTGAAATGAGAAAACGGCATCTACGACTGTGGTTCGTGACACCGAGATCTTCTAATGGTTCACGACCTCTTACGTTGTGCTTCGTAAGCTATATACAATCTTTTACTCATGTTTGACTCCGCTCAGCCTCAACCAGACTCGCAAGCCCCGTCCAGCGATCCCGCTCACCAACAATGGGTGACATCTGGATTGCAGTAGATCTCCGTGATGGTCGTCCCTGGCGCCCTGATGCTATCCTGAGTGCTCAGTTGCACCCTGCCATCCCCACACGCCGGCGTCGTGATCGTGCGATTGCCCTGCTCGAACGTGTAGTTCGTCGGGTTCTGCTGCACGTGACTGTAGCTGACGACGGTGTTCGGCGGCGCCTGCACGATGGCCTCCCAGATGGGATAGCTGGGCGGTGTCATTGGCTCGTAGGACGGAGACCAGTTTCCAAGCGCGGGAATGTTACCAGAGACGTAGATGTTGGTGCCGAAGTTCGTAGAAGCGTTGACGTGGAAAGTGATTTGCACGCTGCATGACATGTCGACTGCTGGAGCACCGGCTGCAGTGGCTGGGGCGTACGATTCGGGACCGGAGCCCGCAGTGGAGCACGTGGAAGGCGTTGCAGGCGCGTTCTTGAGCCCCCAGGAGGCTGGATACTCGCCGCTGCGGCGTTGAGACATGGTGACAAAGGACGCGAAGGACCAGGTGAGCGCGTAGGCAGAGAGCGGCTCGCCAGTGGTTTTGTTGTACTGCTCAGAGAGAGAGCCGTTGGTCGGCGTGTATTGGCGAACGACAGAGACAAAACCGTCGGCATAGTTCGTCATAGCGCTGAGGATATCAGTGAAGGCTGAGCTTCCGTTGTTGCCGTTGTTGTAGCTGTTGACGCCGTTCTCGTTCTGACTTCTGCCCTTCTCGTTCCCGTTCCATTGGCCTGCTCCCCACCGAGATGGAGATCCCCATGTGCGTTCGCCGGACTTCGAAGAGCCCCACCTACCCTTGGAACCCGAGCCTTGCGGTGCATTGTAAGTGCCAAGCGCAGCAGAAGGGTAGATCTGTTGGAAGAACGACAGCGATGTCGAGTCGACGGTGAGTTGACCTTGACGGCGGAACTGAGCAGCCGCGTCGTACAAGACTTCTGCGGCGTTGAGAGTACAGATGTACCATGGATTACCGCCGTAATAGCTGTCCTCAGGATAGCGACCAGTAGCGACAGCTGCGCTGGAGTTCTTGCCAGCATTGATGGGGTAGATGCTGCGGAAGGAGTCGACGTAGGCCTTGTGGCTGGCAAGGACTCTGCTACTGCAAGGCTGGTAGTAGGCATTGTCACATGAACCATCAATGTCGAAGTTTTCGGTCGTTCCAAGCAGGTAGTTGGAGTCGATACCAGAGCGGGCAAATCCAGTTGGGGTTTGGATGTTCGCGATTATGTGGTTGGCGGAGGCATTCCAGAAGTTGTTCGCAAGGAAGCATGCCAGCTGCGGCGATTGCGAGTCGCATGCGGCACACGTGTATCCGAGACGCTTAGCCATCTGAGATCCCTCGAGTAGAGCACGGTGTTGAGACTGGATGGTGAAGAACGAGAGGCCGGCAACTTCTTCCCAAAGATCGTAACCGATGCCGCTCCAGTATTCCGCAACGTAGTTGAGATCGTTCTGCACAATGGGCCAGATGACATTTTTGGCTTTGGCCATCCCATTGTTGTCGAGCAGATAGTTTATGTATGCCATGAGGGTGATGGCTCGAAGGGCAGGTCCATCGCGCTGAGGGCGACCCCAAACACCGTTGAAGCGCGTAAGGTTGATTTGGTACTTTGGTTCGCCGAGACCTTTAGGACAAATCAGTAACTCAAGCACCCGATCAAACCCTAAGAGGAAACGTACCGGTCCCCCAAGGGTAGAG
>NAJN01000037.1:10995-22989 GCA_005059845.1 Cryomyces minteri
GTAGGCCTTGTGGCTGGCAAGGACTCTGCTACTGCAAGGCTGGTAGTAGGCATTGTCACATGAACCATCAATGTCGAAGTTTTCGGTCGTTCCAAGCAGGTAGTTGGAGTCGATACCAGAGCGGGCAAATCCAGTTGGGGTTTGGATGTTCGCGATTATGTGGTTGGCGGAGGCATTCCAGAAGTTGTTCGCAAGGAAGCATGCCAGCTGCGGCGATTGCGAGTCGCATGCGGCCAGTGTGGTCAACAGTCCGTCCAATCCGGATTGATTCAGGATCTACGCCGGGCGTGACGGGTTGTACTGAGGTAGTTTGGACTTTCGCCTGATTTCCGTGCGTGGGATCCATCACGCCCGGCGTAGATCCTGAATCAATCCGGATTGGACGGACTGTTGACCACACTGCATGCGGCACACGTGTATCCGAGACGCTTAGCCATCTGAGATCCCTCGAGTAGAGCACGGTGTTGAGACTGGATGGTGAAGAACGAGAGGCCGGCAACTTCTTCCCAAAGATCGTAACCGATGCCGCTCCAGTATTCCGCAACGTAGTTGAGATCGTTCTGCACAATGGGCCAGATGACATTTTTGGCTTTGGCCATCCCATTGTTGTCGAGCAGATAGTTTATGTATGCCATGAGGGTGATGGCTCGAAGGGCAGGTCCATCGCGCTGAGGGCGACCCCAAACACCGTTGAAGCGCGTAAGGTTGATTTGGTACTTTGGTTCGCCGAGACCTTTAGGACAAATCAGTAACTCAAGCACCCGATCAAACCCTAAGAGGAAACGTACCGGTCCCCCAAGGGTAGAGGGGGCCCATCGCATTGTAGACTGTCTGTCTGACCGCTTCGGCATGGATGTAATCCTCGATGGTAGACTGCAGCGAGGCATTGCCCACGAAAAACTCCTCATCAATGGCATACAAAGTCATAGCTGAGTCTCGGGTCCACGAGTATCGATAGTCAGGATTGACAATGCCGGGACCAGCGATGACAACGCCGCGTGAGGCATTGGTCGCTTCAGCTCCGTTGGGACCAATGTTGGCGAGGATTCCCGCAACTGAGATTTCTCGTTCCGCAGCAACCCAAGCATCCAAGCTTGAAGCTTGACGTTGCTCGAGGACAGGACCCGCAATGGCGGACGCTGCGAACAGCAGTGCCACTTCTTTGATGTGCAACATGTTGTAGAGGAAGATGAGAAGACGGTGAAGAAAGAGGAACGTGATGGGAGACGGAGCAATAAGTAGCTGGGTGCTGCTGAGAAACCTCGGACCATGTAGTCGGACCTTTTGTACCTGCTCATAGCTGCAAATAGCTAGAGCGACTTTTGGAGAAGCCGAGTTCGGGACGACTGCTGGAGGAACTAATGAGGCTAATGCACTCCAAGTTAATGGGTTTCAAGATTCAAGATCCCCATGCCCCACGAGTTGAGCGTGGAGCCGCAATGGAGAACGTCCATCGTCCGACGTCTGGAGTCCGGGGAGCACTGTGCGCGAGTCCGCGTACTCTTCAGGCGAAAGCAGCGCACTCGGCCGTTTCCTGGCGGAACTGCACAGGCACGAGAGCGAGAAGTCGCGGAAAGACGACGAAGCTGTTCGTCCGTCGATGAGATGGAGTCGAGCATTCTGCCGAGCGCCTCTGACGAACTTGGCCCGACGCCACAGAGGGGAAACTGAGGGGAACTTTCCCGCGATGCAGCTCGCGGCCCGAATGCGAAGCTCGGGTGCCCGTATCACGTGATGGTGGTACCTTGCATAGGGTCACGTGAAAGGCACAATTGCCGTGTCGAGTTGCATTGAGCTCCTGAGGGTGATTGCGCGGGTGGTGGGCGATTCTGTGGGTGCCGAGTGCATTGCACTAGGGAACGGTGGGACAAGCAGAGAGCTGTCCGAGTCTTACGGTCTCGCTCGAAGGTTGAACGGATTCACAAGTGCGGTCGGTGCCAATGCGCTGAGAGGGCTCATGTTACACTGATATTCATACAGATGGAAAGGACTATGTACTGGTGCTGTTGCCGCCGACGCTGCTGCTGGTGCTGCTGCTGGCCGTGCTGCTTCCGGTCTGTTTGGCTACCGTAGCCTGGACGACTTGTCCCGCGCTGTTGGTCACGATGTTGACCAGCGCGTTGAGCGGGGTGTACGAGTAGGTCTTCTGAACGAGACCGTTCTGGAGAGTCTGAGTTGCGCCGGTGGCAGTCATGTTGGTCAGGTAGTTGCCCACGATGGTGCTGACCGGGTTGCCGCTTGCGCCGCCCACCTGCTGCACAATGTTGCCGAGATTGTCGACCACGAACGACAGCGTGGTACCGCCTTGGGTGATGGTGCCTAGCAATCCATCTACCGCACCGACCACCGATCCCAGCGCGTTGGTCACACCGCTGGTCACGTTGTTGAGCACGGATGAGATGAGCGAGGGGTTGGCATCGAGCGACTCGAAAACGCGGTTAACGATATCGACAAGATGACCGAGGCGGACGATGAGCTCGAGCTGAGCTTGGACGTCGACAATGGTGAGGTTGACTTTCTGGATAGAGACGGCGACTCCGGCGTTGATGGAAACGAGGCTGGCGACATTGGCGTTGAGATTGATGTCGGCTTGGAGGTTTTCCACGTCCAGCTCAATACGGCCCACGGACAAGTTCGGCACGTTTAGGAGGACATCGGGAGGAGTTGAAGCAGAGGCGGCGGCGGATGCTGCAACTGATGCTGCGACGGTGGAGGAGAGGGTGCGAGAAGCCGCGGTGGCAGCGGTGACGGGAGACGAAGTCGCGGCGGCGCGAGTAGGCGGAGGCGCGGCCGCTACTGTCGAGGAGGAGGCTGAGAAGCCCTTCGGCGTGAAGGTGAGGATGAGGAAGCAGGCGAAGAGCGCGCGCAGGGTCAGACGAAACGGCATGGCGGGAGACGACATGGCTGCGGGCACGAGAGGAGGAACGGGCAGGAGTGAGGGAGCAACGGTTTAAAGGTCGGTCGAGGCATGGCGGTCGAGTCCTCGGAGCAATTCCCACGCAATTTCGGACGACGTCGCTCGCATCCAACGGCTTGCCCTGAGCGACGCTCGCTCAGGGGCTATCCGGCACACGGCGCCCGTCGATTGGCCAGTCTTGCAGCAGCATCCATGCGAACTCCACGTTCCCGCTGGCACGCTCGACGCCAAAGCGCCACGCCTCAGGGGCAAGATGCGGAGACGCAGCGCCGGTAGCTGGACGTCCCTTCCGATTGAACGACGGATCTCGCAGGGCGACATCCACGCCGTGCCCAACCTCACCCGCGGACGAGAGTTCTTGTATCAGCGCGACTCGGCACTCCTTTCTCTCAAATCACTCTTGCCATCCTCTCCTTGCTCATCTGGCATCTCCCCCCCCTCCTCCCATCCACCACTCCTCCATCGACAGCCCAAATAGAGCACATCTCCTCCCAAACGCTCGATTGGCCGCTGAGCACACGCCGCCATGGTCCGGTCCCTTCTCCAAAGTCTCCTCTGCCTCTCCCCCATCTTGGTTTCCTTCGTCAGCGCGCAGTCTTCCACATCGTCGGGTTACACGGGCTACAATCTCTCCATCTCGGACAATACGGATTCGCTGATCTACTCCACTGCCTCGACTCCCGCCAACGAGTCCACCACCGTTCCCGAACCCGACGTCTATCTGAATGCCACGGTCAACGTGGGCGAGCTCGACCTTGCCGTGTCAAACCTGACTGCGAAGATCAACTTGGACGCGCAAGTGCTGAAACTCCTACAGTTCAATGCCGGCGTGACTCTGTCCATAGACCGCGTGTCGCTGCTCCTCCAAAACGTCAGCGCCAAGGTCTTGCTCGAGGCGAGGCTGGAGAACCTCGTGCTGATGATCAATGACACTCTGAACTCGCTCGACCTGAACCCAATCCTCGCAACACTGGGCCAGAACGTTGGCACCATTGCCAACGGCACCGCGGGCGCCGTCAGCGGAATCGCAGGCGCCGCGTCAGGTGCCACCAGCACGGTAGCCAGGCGATCGTACGAGCTGGCCAACAACATCCTCTACTCCATCAATGACTACGGTGGCAACACACACACGAAGCGCATCCTCGAGCAGAGCGGTAGCATCATCGACCAGTCGGTCGACAACAACGGCAACATCCACGGGCAGCAAGCCGTCGGCTCCTACCTGCAGGACATGACCTTCAACGGGTACAACGAGAGCGTGATCGTGGGTGGGCAGGAGGTTCGCGAGCTCGAGTATGTCTATACGCCTTACAGCGGGCTTAGCGTCATCAGTGCGATCTACACCAACGCGGCGGGTGCGGTGGTGGGCGCGCAGGTGCTGAGCGAGAGCCGCGGAGGAGGCAGTAGTGCAGTGGGTGGTCCGTAGAAGGAGGAAAGGTATGGCCTTAGAATATTGTAATGATTTTTGAAGACGAGATAGTTCCAAAGTCCTAGATGATTCATGACCGACTCGTCAGACTTCAGTGGCCGCGAACCAGTTCTGCCTTGAACCACCACACAGATTTGATAGTGCCGGATACCCCTCGATTATACTGAATGACTACCGGCAGTCGAGATTCTTCGAAGGGTGCTTCGAAGGGCACTAGTTGTGGTGCCGCAAAGGAACCAACCGTAGGGAGGTTGTTGCTCTTGACACTACTTTCCGATTCATGCTCGCTCAGATTGCGTGTGAACTGAGTCAGACGTGCCCGTCGTTCTCAAGATGTGCCGGGTGTCGCAGAAGCCTCTCAAGCTGGCCGGAAACCCGGCACAATGGCAAGAATGAGACGAGGCTAGTGTGTGAGTCGTGATCCTCACGACGAGCAGCTCTTGTATTTCCTTCTGAGTTGCCAGGCTAAAGCCGGATGTGCTCATGCAGTCACACGCGACGCTCCTGTATCAGCTCCCTATTTCTCCCGTTGGGAGTCACCTTTCCTGTAAGCCTCTGGAACTATGTCTGCTCAGTTACCCAAGGTGCCGGAATGTGTGGCAACTAGCATTGAGAGAAGGCTGAAATGAAGCGATGCGGTCGTTTTGAAGTGTTCGTGGGAGATGCCGAAGCAGAGCCTCTTCCAACCGATCTCTCCCCTAGCCTTGTCAGTCATTCAGTGTCAAGCAGCGTCAACGACTTATGCCGTTAACGCTCGGTATATTGCGGCAGCGTACAAAGACCCGTGTACCACAGCCAAGTATCGGTCGAAAGCAGCTGTGTGAGATTGACCCTACGTTTATAGTTCGTATTTATCACATCTCACCATGACCGACCACGACCGCGACCACGATCACGACCACACTCACACGTCCCCAGACGCATGGAAGCACACCGGCGTTCGCGTCGTTCCCGGCGACTCCCTCGACCACAACACCGCACAAACCCCCGGCATGGACCGCGCAGCCGCGATCAACTTGGCGCGCGTCGGCGCGCAGAAGCTGTGGGCTGGCACCGTGACGATCCACGCCAACGCAAAGACCGGCGCGCACCACCACGGCCACCTCGAGAGCGTCATCTACGTGCTGAAGGGGAAAGCGAGGATGCGCTGGGGCGACGAGTTGGAGTTCGTGGCGGAGGCGGGTCCGGGGGATTTCATCTTCGTGCCGCCGTACGTGCCGCATCAGGAGATCAATGCGAGTGCGGACGAGGCCTTGGAGTGTGTGTTGATGCGCAGTGATGGCGAAGCTGTGGCGATCAACCTGCCTGATATGGTGCCGGTGGAGAAGCCGGAGAACGTCAAGTGGATCGACCCGACGCATCCAGAGTGAGAGGAAGACGACGGCAGCGAAGATTGAGTGGAGCCATGGCCCTGTGAGACGTGATCCACCGACGGATGCGCGTACTCACATTGTCATATATGGGTATTGGCTGAGTCGAAGGTTCCATCAACCCCGGGTGCTTGCGCTGCCGCGAGTCAAGAACGCTTGTACTTCAAAAGCAACTTGTTTCGACTTATGAGCTGAAAATTGAGCTTGTATTCTTGACTCTCCTCCATAGCGGCAGTGATTTCTTATGCCATGACTCATTCTGTAAGATTCTCACGAAGGGCCGTCTAGCTGATTGTAACATCATCCATTTTGATCACTTGATAGCTGCACTGTATGCCACCTACTCGTTGCCTTCGTCGAGTCTAGTTCGCGTCGTTATCATCAGGCAACGGAGTAATCCTATTTGTTTTGATTACAGGACGCAAGACTCTCTTTACCTTACTGCAACACTGCGTTGCAAGACAGCAGACCGGGTGTTCGACCCTCATACTAGACGCTGGCATGATCGAGCAATAGATTCTGCGATGTCATAGTAACTATTGCACCATACTAAGTAATACGACGCCATTGTCCCGGTACAGCAGCCCGACTAGACCGCAAAGACAACCGCATGCGGATGGGGTCCAGAAAAGGAGCAGCGCAGGCCGGCGACGTTACAGGCATTGTACGATACGCTCCCCGATCTCTGTACCAGTCACGCAGCTGATGTCCGTAGCAGTGGCGCAGAATGCCGCATAAAGGACGGCACGGAAGATGAGCAGCGTTCTCATACCTTTCTCTGCATCAGTGAGTTGAAGTGTCAATATTGACGGAACTGACAACACGGGGTGGAGTCCTTGAGACTGTGGCATCGGTCCTGCTAGCGCTGCAGCCTGTGGACTGTGGAGGGCCGTCGAAGTTGGTGGTGGCGCCGATGGTGTACTCGCGCGTTGAGCGCTCGCGGTTGGTGCGGTAGTGGACGATACTGGCTGCGACGTTGGATTCGCCAAGGTACTGTCGAGGTCGTTCATCGTTGCCATCGTCTGGCAGGCAGCGTCAGAGCCGCCATGTTTCAACAACCAATAGTCAACCTGGAGTGTTTTTCAGCTTTTCGCATCGATGGATAACATTCAAATCACTTGGGCCCGCACGAAACATCATTGTGAGATAGAAATCTTCCATACCTCTTGGAGCTGGTGACCTAGTGCGGCTCTCACATCTCCTTGGCGCAGGTCGTCGGGTTGTCCTATCCATGCATTGTCTTCCAACCACTCGAGGCACGAAACGAGAGCCAGTTGTACGATTATCAGGCTCCCATCGTCGCATGAGATAGGGGAAGTACGGTGCATCGCAGGATCCGCCAAATCTTCACCAAAAGCTTGCGCATGTCTGATCGAATTTAGGTTTGACGATCCATCCAGAGAAGCCAAGGGTATTGAAAAGTTCCCACTACCGCAAAAGTGAAGGGCTCTGTGTGGCTCTCCAGTGCCCTGAACGTGGTCATATGTAGACACTACCCATGTATGGCCTAGAACAAATTTTTGCTGAACATATCCGTACGACCACGAATCGTAGGATGTTGTGCGGTCGCCAGTGAAGCGTATAGCAAAATTGGTCCTCCCAATCAGAAACAATGACTTGCCACAGGAGGATAGAAGACGTTCCAAGGATTGCAAGATTGGCCTGTCGTCCACAGAAGCCCATGCGTGGCTTGTTGAACAAAGGGACAGAGCGGCTGCAGGAATGCCAAACCTAGAGAACGGAAGAGCAGTAAGGCAAGCTGGTGAGGGTGAGGTGAGTAAGACACAGGCTGCGGGCCACTGGGAGAGTCGTGGAGACTCTGAGCACGTTTGGTGGACACAGTCGTCTGTACGCCTAAGGAGTTCCATCATCATATTCCGAATCTCGTAGTCATATGGAAGATGCGTCCAGTATTTAATTGACTTCGCACATCCGATAGTGAGTACTATGTCATGACTGTATCGAGAGTAAATACCCATCTGCAGGCGCTTTCGGAGTCGTATCAACGCCACATGACCGCGTAAGTGAGCACTTTACCGCCTCAACACGACAGTCGAGCAACTGAACAACACATTCACAGAAACGGATTAAAACAGCGAGCGACTTATGGAAACGATACTTACTTGGAATACCTCTCTTGAACCGGGTAGTGTTCGAAGACACCCACTCTACCCAGCGATGGATGATTGCGAAACGTTAACTGCGCACCATTGCCGCTGGCGACAGGGAAACCGTCAGGTTGCTGCACCACTGTATGACATCCAGCTAGGGCAGCTAGTTGCACGAGCGCATGAACGGTCGCATAGGCCGGCGCAGCTTGAACGTCGCTCGGCAAATAGTCTGTCTGGCAAACGATAGAGCTCCAGTCCCACATGGAAACTTGAGATCCTGGCTCTAGAGGAGGAAGACGTGTTGCACGAAGCAGGTTCAGCCAGCCTGCAGGATAGTGCGTAATTCTGGTATCAGGAGTGTCACTGATTGTTGCGTTGCCCGACGTCCCCTGTAATCTATAAAGAAACTGGTGTTCCACACCGTCGATGAATGGAACATTCACGGTCGTACGGAAGCGTAGTTCAGTCCAACTCAGTTTCGTTCTTCTGGTCTCTGAGTATTCTCCGATTGCATTTTTCGAAGCTTTCAGCCGCCCAGGACCCGCAGTCAGTGCGCCTTGGAAGACGGTCGTGGCGGCGACCACTAGTGCTAAGACGCCAATGGCCACGGTGGCTCCGAAAGTCAGAGGATTCCAGTTGTATAAACTGGAACAGCTGTCAGAATTTCTCCTCGTAATGGCGGTCCATGAGGCATGCCGCGCGAAAGGAATGACGACTCACTCCTGTGCATGCAAGAGTGCCCGGAGAAGACACTCTGTTGAGTTGGAGGGACACACGGCCATAATTGTAGAATCACTAATACTTAGAAAGCAATCCAAAGTTGTGGACGACGACGACGTGCAGTAATAGAAGAGGATGATCAAGGCTCAGCCCCAATCCGCTCAGCTTTCGATCACTCCACCCTCGGCCTTGATCCGTACAGCGCAGATAACGGCGTAGTACATGCAGAGCCCCACAAGGCCCGCATCTCGACTGCAGTGTCTTCAACTGACACGCAGAGAGGGTTGCTAGCAAGGCGATGTTGATGGCTTACTCAAGACTCGAGAACTGCCGTAGAAACATCCGACGCGGCCCGGTCCTTAAACTGCCATCAAGGTCTCTTGCGCTGATAACAGCCGAGATGAAACTGTGGAACGGTTCGCGGAGGTATTCCGCTCCTGACAAAGCCCGCCAACTTCATCGTCCGACGCAACTGCTTTCAAATACATCGCCAGCACCATGGAGTTCCTCAAAACAACAGCGAATGCTTGCCCGACGAACTTATACCGGACTCATCCTCGCCTTCTTGAGGATCCAAGCTGTAGCCTCCCAAACGACCTACAATCCCCTCTTCCAAGCGTTCGATCAGACACCATTGGCTTTATCCAGCAACATGACACGCGCTCCAGTCATTGCCCTCTCCCACGGTGGAGGCCCGCTTCCACTACTCGGAGACCCTTCACACAAAGAGATCGTTGCGTCACTCCGCACACGCGTGCCGCAGCTGCTTCGTCTCGGAACGCCAGAAGCCCCTCGAGCAATCGTGATAGTCACTGCACACTGGTCTGAGAGAAATCCAACCATCTCCAACGGAAAGAAACACGGCCTGCTTTACGACTACTACGGTTTCCCGCCTGAAAGCTACAAGCTCAAGTACGATGCCCCAGGCTCGCCGGAGGTTGCGGAGGAGGTCGCACAGGCTATGAAGGACGAAGGCCTGCAGCCTGAAATGGATGCGGAACGAGGTGAGTGCCCGCTCAAGCGGGTTGTTTGTGCACACGGTACTAACTCTGCATTTTTCTTTTACCAGGCTGGGATCACGGCGTCTTCGTTCCCATGCTCCTCATCCACCCTGCCGCCGACATCCCCATCGTCCAAGTGTCCGTCCTCTCGTCCGAATTGCCATCTGCGCACTTCGCCATGGGCCGGGCTCTTTCACGGCTTCGAGACTCCAACGTCGCTATCGTCGGCTCTGGATTCGCATCCTTCCACAATCTCCGCATCATGTTCTCTCGAGTCGCAGGGGAGCCAGCCTTCCGCAAGCGCAACGAGGAGTGGAGTCACGCAGTCAGTGGAGCGGTCAAAGAGAAGGACATCAGCGCTAGGGAGGAGGCATTGAGCAAATGGAGGGAGTGGCCGGGAGCTTACGAGATGCATCCGAGAGGTGGAGCTGAGCACTTCCTGCCGCTGATTGTCTGTGCGGGTGCTGGTGGGGAAGGGCAGGCCAAGAGCTATACTGACAGCTTTATGGGCCTGGACGTGTACTCGTACTACTGGGATTGAGACTGCCAGTAACCCGCTGACAGGCAGCGGAAATAGATACTAGTCGCTCGCGTCCTCGGTGAGCAGCTTAACCCAGTGATCGTCATCAAGAGACAGTAGGCGCTCTCGCGACCATTCCTTCTTTTGATTCCTCAAGATCTGTTGCTCTCGACCTTCCAAAGATTGGCCCTGGATGCGCGACATTCAACGCGAACGCAGCAAGAACGATCATCCTGGAGGTATTGTCAGCTACGTTCCTCGCAGAACGCTCATTGAGCGTGCACTCACACGCCCTCAAGACCAATGAAAAGTCCCTGATCGTGAACCAGAGGTCCAGAATAGCCATTGCTAAGCTCATCGATGCGGTAGCAGCACCGAATCAGAATGAGGATGATGGCCAGCGACAAGAATCCCATGAAGACCTTGAAGGACGTGGGCAGCTTAGTCACAGATGGCCGAGTGTGTTGGCCGCGCGCATAGCAGATGGCGTAGTCAACTGCTAAGCCGATGAAGACTGTGAGGGTAAAGACTTGGAATGACAATCCAGCGATTGCGATGTCCACGCCTGCTTTGCTGTTTCCGGACGAGGTCGATGACGATGCTCCGCCGGCCGCCTGGAGGGTAAGTGAGACGACGTCGCAGGGGATGAACAGCCAGTAGTAAAGCTTGGGCGAGAAGCGTGAGTGTTCGACGCCGAGGTAGATGACACTGTGATGATAGCCATGTCAGTTGGAGCGGACTTTGCAGCACCATGCATGTCGAGGCTCACTTACACTCTGGAGAGCGTCAGGTAGATGGCTGCGGAGAAGAAAGCCGGGCCGATCGTAATGCAGACTATCTCGCGTCAGTGTTTTGTTGCACGTTGTTCGGTTTCGGCGAAAGAAAATTAGATGCTCACTAATCTGGGTGAGGAAGCCGGGGAACGAGAAGGGGTTCTGCCACATGAGGATACGTCCGCCATAGCCGATCATCTCAGCGACGCAGCCCCAGAACATAGCGAACAGGAAGGCCCAAGATCGCCATTTGATGCCTTGAAACAGGTGGAGGCACAGGGCAACGCCGAAGAGGACAACGAAGATGGTGTTTGCCGCTAGTGAGGGACGGTATTCGTAGAGGCTGATGGAAGCTGAGCAGAGGGCCAGAGTGCAGTTCTCGTCCGGGCCATAGGTGATCCATGTGCTGTCCATTTTGGGATCTGCAGAGCAGCCGGTGGGGGGAGTGTTGGTCAATGGTACTCCCAGAAGTGAGGTGAGCGGAATGCTAGAAGATGGAAGCTTGAGTGCCTTGATAGAGAGGGATTGTCGATGAGGAGCTCCATTATATGTATTGCCCTCCTGGGGACGACTGTGCGAAGGTCGAGGCAGAAGCGTGCACTTTACGGCCGTTGCACCTGACTTGTGAGGCACTGCAGTGAGGTATTCGGCCGTGTTTATTATGGACGTCGCTGTTGATGTCCGCAAGGTTGCGCTAAGGCTCGAACGCGCCGCCATGTGATGAATGCCTACGCTTATTCGCAACGTCTACCGCAAAGAATGTAGTGACTTTGCCTTGCATCTTACCTATGCGTCCATCCCCAAACTCCAATCCTCAAACTGACCTCGGAGCCGGTGTCTAGACTGTGTGCTCGAGGACACACAGTGACCCAGTCCTCCAGTCACCAGTGTGGTCAACAGTCCGTCCAATCCGGATTGATTCAGGATCTACGCCGGGCGTGACGGGTTGTACTGAGGTAGTTTGGACTTTCGCCTGATTTCCGTGCGTGGGATCCATCACGCCCGGCGTAGATCCTGAATCAATCCGGATTGGACGGACTGTTGACCACACTGCCAGTCACTGGGTGAACCCGGGGTTGTCGATAAGCTGATTAAGATCTAGTCACGCTAAAGCACGACTAATACGATGTGTACTGACACTCAAGCAAAAGAC
>NAJN01000037.1:36450-47757 GCA_005059845.1 Cryomyces minteri
TCATGGACTGCGAGCTGTGTGCTCGCAGTGTTTGTTCTGACGACTGACCATCCACATTACCCCTTGTGTGCGTTTGACGTCGAAACAGAGACCGTGTGTTGACCCTCGCCAAAACTGGAGTCATGATAGAATACTTGGTAAGGTAACTTGTAGACCACTTAGATTTCGACTACTATTGTTGACCTTCTCTAGAAGTTGATCGCTGACACAAGTGAAGACAATTCATCATCACACTTTAGATGTAGAGAGCAAATGCGCGGAACATTAGACCATCTACTACACAGCCTCACGATGGCGACAAGTTCTTGTGCGAGTAGAGTCGCGCAAAACAGACGAGTCGTCCTAAGACGGGCTACGGCAGCGCTACAACTTCGATGTACATGCCACTTGCCGCTTTTACTGTGGCCTCGAGCCCACAGAGCACTGCCCCACGTCGACGTCCGCCTAACCTCACTGCGACTTACCCTGCGACTTACCCTGCGACTTACCCTGCGACCGCGACTCTCAGCTGCGTCTTCAGCCACCTTGGCCTCCATCATCTACCTGTGACGGCCGCGCAGCTGCTCCTCCGAGTCAACAAACCCCCTCCTAGCGCAGTTCCATCTACTCACACGCAACCAGCGTCTCCTCTCAGCCATGTCTTACTATCCACCACCGGGACCTGGCTATCCGCAGTATCAAGGCCGTAAGACCAGCCACCATTGGCAACATCTCCGCTCCTTGGCAGCATGCTGACACTCGTGCATATAGACTCTCCTCAGCCCGGCTACGGTGCTCCTCCTCCTGGCCCTCCTCCACCGCAAGGCTATCCCCCATACCCACCGCAGCAACCCTACGGACATCCGCCACCGATGCAAAATCAGCCGCCATACCCGCCTCAGGGAGGATACCCCCCACAGGGAGGCTACCCTCCGCAAGGCTATCCTCCGCAACAGCGGTTATACGGCGCACCACCGCCACCGCAAGGCCACTCGCCCTATCCTCCGCAGGGCGGCTATCCACCCCCCCAACAACCCTACGGCGCGCCTCCACAACAAGCACCTTACCCTCCTCAGGGTCCGCCTCCCGGTCAGTACGGCGCTCCTCCTCCTCAGCAACCGTATGGCGCACCCACTCCCTACATGCAACCGACACCGCCTTCGCCGGGCTACATAACGGGTCAGGTCGCGCCAGTTGACATGTCGCGCGAGGCTGAAGGGGTACGGGCCGCAATGAAAGGCCTCGGGACCAACGAGAAACAACTCATCGCGATCCTCTCGCGACTGGATCCCGTGCAGATGAACGCGCTGCGCAACACGTACCACACCCGCTTCATGCGCGACCTCCTCAACGACCTAGAAAAGGAGACCAGCGGCTACTTCCGCGACGGCCTGATGGCACTGGCGCGCGGCCCGCTGGGCCAGGACGTGTACAACGTGCACAAGGCCATCAAAGGCCTCGGCACCAAGGAGGCCATCCTGAACGACGTCCTGCTCTCGCGCTCCAATGCGGACCTCAACGCCATCAAGCAGGAGTACCAGCGCGTGTACCGCAAACCCCTCGAAGCCGACGTCGCCGGCGACCTGTCGATGAAGACGGAGCGCCTCTTCAGCATGGTGCTGGCGGCGCCCCGCGCCGAAGAAAGCACGCCCGTCAACCCGGCCGACATCGAGCGCGACATCACGGAGCTGTACCGGGCGACGGAGGCGCGCACCGCCGGCACCGACCAGGTCGCCGTGTGCCAGATCCTCGCCTCGCACAGCGACGGCCAGATCCGCGCGCTCAGCCAGGCGTACGCGGCCAAGTACCAGCGGCCGCTGGCGGCGGTGCTGGCCAAGAACTTCACCGGCCACATGGAGGCCGCGCTGGCGTCGATGCTGCGCACGGCCGAGGACCGCGCCAAGCACGACGCCGACCTGCTCGAGGCCGCGATGAAGGGCATAGGCACCAAGGAAGACCTGCTCGTCAACCGCGTCGTGCGCTGCCATTGGAATCGCGCGCACATGCAGCAGGTCAAGGCCGCGTACAAGCATTTCTACAAGACCGAGCTGGCCAGCCGCATCGAGGGCGAGACGAGGGGCGATTACGAGAAGCTCATGCTCGCTTGTATCGCGTAGGGCGGGCGAGTGGGGGATCATCACGTAGGAGGGCGGGGCAAAGGGGTGTGTGGAAGGGGGAAGGCGTGCATCGCTTCTTTTGGGGTTGGGGGGGGACTCGCGTTCGAGCTTCCCTCTCTTGGGAAGCCTTTGTCGGGTTTGCGCTGGACGAGATGGCTCGCTTCGGGCTGCCGAGTCTTGGACATTGAGGAGGGTGGGCGACGAGGCGGACGCAAGCGTTTTCTTTTCGGACTGCTTTAGGTGCGGCTGGCTGTCTGGCAGGTGGGAGCACTAGCTGTCGCTATATACCACTGGGCCCCTTTTCGACACACACACGCACACACACGAGGAGATACGGTGACGATCCGGCGCTTTTGACACTGATACACGTCGTCCTTGCCCTCACTGGCTCTCGCCCTCACTCGCTCGCTCTCGCTCTCGCTCTTCCGTCCGGTGTCGGGACGCGACTGCTCCCCCTATCACCCGCAGAGCAGCGTCACGTTTCGTGGTCTGCCTCGGCTTCTCGAGCGTCCGTCTCGGCGCGGTACGGTGCGGTGCGCGTGCGCGACGTGGCCTAAGCGGGAGCGGGCATGCGAAGCCCGCACCGGGGAGTCGAGGCGCAAGTGGGATGAGGGCAGGAGCGCGCGACGACAGCGACGACGAGTCCGGAAGAGTCGTGTCGGTTGCGTTCTTTGTGTGCAACCCGGGTTCGAGGGCTGGATATCGCCGCTACTTCTTGTGCCCGCCCCGCCCGCTCCCGGCGACCAGCTTCTTCTTGACGTGCTTGGGCATCTTCTCCTTCCGCTTCTCGCGCTGCGACTCCTTGACCAGCTTCTTGTGCTCCTTCTTCGCGTCCTTGTCCTCGAAGCGCTTGCCGCGCGGCCGCTCGTCTCCGTTGCGCTTGCCGCGGCGTATCGGGTCGCCATTCTCGTCGAGCTCTTCGCCTTCTTCCGAGTCAGAGCTCGCTGACGTGTCGTCGTCATCGGCAGCCCCGTCGCTCGGTTCAGTTGCGCTTTGAGTTAGAGAGGACGACGGATCGGGCGTCGAGATTTTCTGGGCTAGCAGCGCTTGGTAGACCAGATCGTCGCCCTCGCCTCGGCCGATCTTCTCGGCGTCCCGCTCGACGTCGTATACCTGCTCGAGCGTCTGCGGTATGTACTGTTTGCGGAAGACTTCGTTGTCGACCTCTTCGTCCGCGAGAGCTTGGTCTTCCGTACCGGCCTCGGCTCTCTGCTCGTACAGCCGCTTCACACCCTCGGACATGCCTGGCTCCTCCATGGCACCTTTTGCAGCAGTGACGAAACCGAAAACGGTCCGCTCGGCCAGGGTATCAACGCCCTTCCGGCGGAAAAAGTCCGAGATATTCTTGATGTCCATGCGCAAGAATTCGAGGGAGCGAGGGTGGTCGTGCTCGACGGACTGGCTGACGTCTATGATCCAGAGCTTCCGCTGGTGGTAGAGGATGTTGTACTCGCTGAGATCTGCGTGCACTAGTCTGCATTTTTGGTAGAGGATGCGCATGTATCCGAGCAGCTGCACGTATAGCTCTTTCCATTTCGCCTCGGCCTCGTTCTCTATCTCGACGTCTTTGAGCCTAGGTGCGGGCAGTCCTCTCCTGTCGCCCAAGAAGCCCATGACCAAGACATGAAGACGGAGATGGATGGGCTCGGGACACGGTATACCAGTAGCGTGTATTCTTCTGAGGTTGCGGAACTCCTTCTCTGCCCAAACTTTCACCATGGCGCGGTTGGACGATTTGTTGTACCCGGTACGGAACCGGTGTTCGCCAGTAATGTAGTTCGAACGGTCTTTAAACACCAAGATCGATGTCTTGTAGACCTTGATTGCGCGATGCAGCGGCGTTTGATCCTCACTGTCCTCAGGAGGCAGCGAAACAGCACCATAAACATTTGCCTCTTTCCCAGTAGACAAGCAACCGTTTACTTCAGAGACGACGTTGCGATTTATCATCTGCAGCAGTATCATGCGTGTCCGTGGGTCTAGCACTTGCTCAGATGTTGCGCGATCGGACTTGTCGCCCGTCTTCTCATTCCTCGATCCCAGCCCGGACTCCGCCGCACTCAGCTTGAGCTTCCCAGCATGTTTCGTCAACGAAGATATCTGGTCGTCCACAGACGCTCTCGTATTTGCTGTCGGCTTTTGGGGGTTTGACCGGGGCTTCTGAGAGGACGGCACGGACGAGTCGTGAAGGCGGCGTTGGCGATTGTATGATTTCGTGTAGTCGTTTGGGTTTGCAGCATCAATCTCGTCCTCTTCTATCTCGTCGTCATCTTCATCCCCATCGAAGAGATCGTCGTAGTCTGTCGCGTCTCCGTTGTTTGTCGGCCCGGTGTCTGACGCATCTTGGAGTTGATACGAGGCGTCTGCTGTTTGCTCATAGCCTATATTGGGCACGTAGGTATGCGTTGGAGCAAGACCTGCAGCCGGAGTGTCTTCGACTCCGGTGCTATGCTCTGTGTTCGCCATCATGGGCTCCGCCACTGCAGTAAGGGTATGCTTTCTATATAGTTACGCTCTCGAGATAGCGGTGCGAATATCAGAAAGTCTTGGAGGGCGTCTAGTTTGTATGTCCAGAAGTCCTGGTTTGATTTGGTCGGAGTTGGGAGGAAGTATAGATGCTTTCTAGAAATACCACCACGCCTCCGAAGGCGTGCATGTAAGGTACAGGTCAGGTATATACGCACGGTATTTTATATCGAAGCGTGGGGCATCGGCGGCCGAGCGCGGCAGACGCCGAAAGTGAAGTGGTCGCGTCCGTCGCGCGTCGTTCTGCGAAGCGGCCTGGACGGGGACGGCGAATCTCTCTACCTTAATCCATCACCACAACACAGTCGCGACTCGTCGTACACGCCTTGGAGGCCGATGACAGTCTCAGCCCTGATCCACACATTCCACTCGAGAGCATGAGACTCGCGACAACACTTCGACTCTGACAGTCGCGCTCGGACGACAAAGACAACACAGTACCAACCACCGACGAGATAGTCGAGATGTACATCAAGCAGATCATCATTCAGGGTTTCAAGAGGTACTGTACGCCCTGGGACCAGACCGAGCGCGCACTGCTGACGCGAATTCCGCATCAGCTACAAGGACCAGACGGTCATTGAGCCTTTCTCCCCAAAGCTCAATGTCATAGTCGGACGCAACGGTTCGGGCAAGAGCAACTTCTTCGCTGCCATTCGATTCGTCCTGAGCGATGCGTACACTCAGATGGGTCGTGAGGAGCGGCAGGCTCTATTACACGTATGCGCTCTATCCAGGTAGTCGTCACATTCCTACTGACACCCTCCAGGAAGGCTCAGGTTCTGCGGTGATGTCCGCCTACGTCGAGATCATCTTCGACAATGCCGATGAGCGCTTCCCAACCGGTAAAGAGGAATTGGTTCTGCGACGAACAATCGGCCTGAAGAAGGACGAATATTCGCTCGATCGCAAGAGTGCTACGAAAGCCGACGTTATGAACCTCCTGGAATCCGCCGGATTCTCGCGGGCGAATCCATATTACATTGTGCCGCAGGGTCGCGTCACGACGCTCACGAATATGAAAGATCCAGAGCGGCTGAACTTGCTGAAAGAGGTCGCAGGAACACAGGTATACGAAACGAGGAGGAGTGAGTCGCTGAAGATTATGGCGAGCACAGATCAGCAGCGAGAGAAGATTGATGACACCTTGGCGTTCATCAGGGAGCGTCTGGCGGAGCTTGAAGCAGAAAAAGAGGAATTGAAGGCCTATCAGGACAAGGACCGCGAGAGGAGATGTCTAGAGTATACCATCTACAACCGCGAGAAAGTCGAGATAGACAGGGCCCTGGAGCAGCTCGATGAACTAAGGCAAACCGGAGTTGACGAGACTGACGACGATCGAGAACGATTCATTCAGGGCGAACAAGAGATGGCCCAAATTGACAACGAGATCAAAGAGCTGAAACAGCAGATTGAATTCCTCAAAGTCGACAAGCTACAGTTGGAGGACGAACGCCGGGACATCGCCCGGGACAAAGCAAAGACCGAGTTGCAGGTCAAGAACTTGACCGAGGGTCAATCTGCTGCACAGCAAGCCAGAACACGGTACCAAAGTGATTTGCAAGAGCTCCAGCAACAGATTCAGCAGCGGGAAGGAGAGCTTGCTGGTACTCTGCCGGAGTACAACGGCAAGAAAGAACAGGAGAACACTGTCAAATCTCAACTCAATGATGCAGAGGGAGTTCGACAGCGGCTCTATGCCAAACAAGGCCGCAATGCACAGTTCAGAACCAGAAGAGAGCGGGATGAATGGCTCAGGAACCAAGTCGAAGAGATCAACGTTGCATTGGCTACGCGTAAAGCAGTGACAATGCAAATCACTGAGGATATTGTCCAACTAGAAACGGAGATCGGTCAAGCGGATAATGAGGTGACTGAGATCAGAGCCCGTATCGACAACTGTGGCGACGAGACACGGACTATCTCCACGCAAGTCCAACAAGCGAAGGAAGAGCGAGACCGGCTAATGGATCAGCGCAAGGAGCTCTGGCGTGAGGAGGCCAAGCTAGATTCCGTGATCAGCAATGCGCAACAAGAATTGGAAAAGGCAGAGCGATTTCTCTCGCACATGATGGACCAAAACACCTATCGTGGACTTGCCGCAGTTCGGCGCATCCAGCGTCAGCAGAACCTCGACGGCGTTTATGGTACGCTTGCCGAGCTGTTTCAAGTATCAGACAAGTACAAAACAGCCGTCGAAGTCACAGCAGGCACGAGTCTTTTCTACTACGTTGTGGACACCGATGAAACTGCCAGCAAGCTGCTGGAGGCTTTGCAGAGGGACAAGGCAGGGCGTGTGACTTTCATGCCTCTCAATCGATTAAGGCCCCGGCCCGCCAACATCCCCAAAGCTAGCGACGCCGTTCATTTGCTTCAAAAGATCGAGTATGACCGTGCATATGAGGCGGCGTTTGAGCAGGTCTTTGGCAAGACCATCGTGTGTCCCAACCTGCAGGTTGCAGCCGGCTACGCTCGTAGTCATGGCGTCAGTGCCATCACGCCGGAAGGTGACCGTGCTGACAAGAGAGGAGCCTTGACAGGAGGTTTCGTGGATCCGAGGAGCTCGCGAATTGATGCCATCCGGAACGTGGCGAAATGGCGTGACGAGTTTGAGACTCAGAAGAACCGCAGCCAGGAGTTACGCCGGGCCATCGAGCAGAAAGACCAAGAGATCACACGTGCAGTAGGAGAGCTCCAAAAGATTGAGCAGAGGCGCCTGCAATTGGAGAACAGCTACGGACCTTTGCGTCAAGAGCTCCGTGACAGATCCAGAGAGCTGCAAAACAAGCGCGATGCTCTCGAAGCGAAACAGAGGTCTCGTGCCAATGTAGAATCTGCAGTTCACGACCTTGGGGAGCAGCTGTCGTCTTACGAGGCCGAGCTTGGCTCAGACTTCGCGGCTGCCCTTACTCCAGCCGAGGAACAGCAGCTCGAAACTTTGAGCGCACAAGTGCAGGATCTGCGAAGGCGGTATGCTGAGCTCAGTACTGAAAGGTCGGATCTCGAGGCGCGGAAGACGACTTTGGAACTTGAACTGAGAGAGAATCTGCGACCACGACTGGACCAGCTAACTGCACAAGACGTAGAAAACGGCAACAACAACGGTGGTGGTGGTGGTGGCAACGGCAGCAGTACGAGGCTGCAAGAGCGTCAGCATGAGCTCAGTCGCGCTACAGAGGCCCTCACAGCCATCGAGGCCAAGCTGCAAGAGGCGGAAGATGCCATCGAAGCTGCAAACACCAATCTCACGGCCGCGGAACAGCGAAAGAGCGACAAGAAAAAGAGCCAGGAAGTCCTTGCCCAAGCCATCGAGAAACACAGCAAGCGCATGGAGAAGTCGATGGCCAAGCGCGCGCTCCTCATGACCAAAGCCGCCGACGCCACACTCAACATCCGTGAGCTGGGCGTTCTGCCCGAAGACGCCTTCACCAAGTACCAAAACATCGCGTCCGACCGGGCGATCAGGCGGCTGCACAAGCTGAAAGAGCAGCTGAAGAAGTACGCGGGCGTGAACAAGAAGGCCTTCGAGCAGTACAACAACTTCACCCGCCAGCGCGACGTGCTGCAGAAGCGGCGCGAGGGCCTCGACCAGGGCCAGGAGTCGATCCGCGAGCTGATCGACGTCCTCGACCAGCGCAAGGACGAGGCCATCGAGCGCACCTTCCGCCAGGTCTCCAGGGAGTTCGCCACCGTCTTCGAGAAGCTCGTCCCCGCCGGCAAGGGCCGCCTCGTCATCCAGCGGCGGACGGACCGCGCGGCACGCGCGCCGGGCGAGGAGACGGAGGGCGAGGACAGCGGCGCGGAGCGCAGGGAGGGCGTGGAGAACTACTCCGGGGTCGGGATTAGCGTCAGCTTCAACAGCAAGCACGACGAGCAGCAGCGCATTCAGCAGCTCAGTGGTGGGCAGAAGAGTCGGTCGTCCCCCTTCCATACTTCCCGTACTTCCCATCCCCCACTGTCCATCTCTACTATCCAGTACTCTCCGTTCCTCCTTGCCGTATACTAACGTTTGTGTTTGCGGACACCAGGTCTCTGCGCCCTCGCCCTCGTCTTCGCCATCCAGCAGTGTGACCCAGCGCCCTTCTACCTCTTTGACGAAATCGACGCCAACCTCGACGCACAGTACCGGACCGCGGTGGCGAACATGCTGCAATCAATCTCAGCCGTAAGCAATTCCCCCTCCCATGGCCCCCTCTCGCCCTCTCCCCCTCCTTCCTCCCCACTTCGAACTCCCCACTTCCCATCACCTGCCTATCTTCCGCTCGCTCAGCCCCGTCCCTTTTCCACGCACCGGACTGCCATAACTCCCTCCCCCCCCTTCACCCCTCTTGCACCCAGGTTCAACCCAGCTGACTGGTCCCCTCGCGGCACTCCAGAACGGCCAGTTCATCTGCACGACCTTCCGGCCGGAGATGGTGCTCGTGGCGGACAAGTGCTACGGCGTCAGCTACTCCAACAAGACCTCCAGCATCGACGTCGTCAGCCGCGAGGACGCGCTGAACTTCGTCGAGGGCCAGCGCGTCTAGACTCGTACCGGGATGGACGGGAGACGGAGGGCGGGCTGAGGGGCCGGGAGGAAAAAGGGGGGGGGGCCTGAGGGATAGGAGAACGGAGCACGCATGCGCAAAAGGGAAAAGCGGATGGGCGGTGCGCGGACGAAGGGGCGCAGGCGGCGTCTGTCGTGTGCGTCGTGTGCGCTGTGCAACGGGCGTAGCGACACCGCATTCTTCACGGGTGCCGATGCCCTTTGCTTTTCATCATTGCGGTTGGGGAGATGCTACTTAGTGATACCTACTGTGTAGATAATGTACTCGCTTTGCCTCTGACAGGGAACTATTCACTACGCTGATACGCTGAGATGTGTGGTAGGCCCTGACGCTACACGTATTGTTTGCTTGGGTGCTTGCCACGGCAGACTGCCAACGGTGCCACTGGGGGCTGGTGGAAGGGGGGTTTGGGGCTCTGCCGTCGCCAGTCCTACACAAGTGAGTGTGCGTTTGGAACGGTAACAGGAACACAGCCCGGCGGCGAGGCTGGCCGCTGAGTCGACGATGGTCTGTCAGGATTGATTCTATTCCGGACCAGGAGACCAGTCGCTTAGGGCCTGGGCCTCGTCCTCGTCAAACAAACAAGAGGTCAGACGGCCGGCAAGGTGCTGGGGCATGTTACAACGGCGCGAGGTGGCAACCGGCGCGTGAGCGGAGTTGGGACGAGAGCGATGCGGGTAGACGTCACGACCGTTTGGCGCCTCTTGCGGTGTTCGAATGCACATCCCAGAGCTGCTTGGTATTGACCGCTCAGTCCGCTTCATCCAAGTCGTGCACGTCCTCTCTCCTCGCGCCCGGGGAGTCTTCATGTTCGGTCGGGTAGCCGTGGTCCGGCGACGGCTTGAAGTCGCTCTGGCTGAGGGCTTCGAGCGCCGGCCCGATGGAGCCGACGATGGTGTGGTAGCCGTCGCCGCCGTCCCGGCCGGGCACCCAGCTGACGCCCAGCGCCTGCTCGATGCGCTGCAGCTCGACCGCGTACCGCTTCTCGAGCGCCGGCCGCAGCTCCTCCTTCGACACGCTGGCGTACTCGGGGTATTCGACGAGTGCGATCTTGAGCGAGGGCTTTAGGTGCTGGAACTTTAGCCCCGTTTCCGCCAGCAGCTGCCAGCCGCGGCGTATGTCGCCGGCGTTGCACATCTGCTCCACGAACCAGTGCTCGCTGCGCTGCGTGGCCGTGTAGTACCCCTTGGTCGTGCTGTGCGGTCGGCGGTCCCGTTGTCGCGCCGGACTGGTCTTCCACAGCTCCCACTCCCGCCAGACCTCGTCCGCCGCCCTGCACCGCGCCAACACCGCGACCCAGCCGTGCAGGTGTGACCAGTCGTTCCGTACCAGGAAGGTGCCGAGGTGGTGTCGCTGCTCCGGCGGCTTGTCTGCGTCGTCTGGGAAGCCGAGGAGGACCTGGAGAAGCTCCTCTCGCTTCCATCGCCCGTTTCGTATCTCGCCAAGGCCGCGATGGCCGATGCTGAATTTGGCGACAACGGTGCGGAAAACAGTGCGGCCCAGGGGCAGGTTTCGCTCTCTGAACTCCTTCAGGTACCGCTTCATGCCCGTCAGACTCCTTGCCCGCGCAGCGAACTTTAAGCCCATGTTCAGCAGTTCCGCATCAGCTTGCAGTCCAGCCCTGTGAAACCGTGTGACTATTGTGTTGATGGTGGCTAGTATGTTGCGGTCCTCGACGTTCATCCGCGCCCGGTAGAGCGCGCTCATGATGGCTTGATGACAGTGACTGAACTGTTCAGATGTCTCTTTTTTCTGCATAGCCGTTGCCATAACCCTCAGTATCTCTCTCGGATGCTCGCACTTGTCGAGTTGCTCCCTCATGACTCGTCTTATCGTTTTCTGACTGATACTGTATTCGGGAGGTTCGCGATACTTGGGGCCTATCATATTGTATGGCGGGAGGGGGTTTGAGAGCGAGCGGAGCACCTTCAGGCGCATGTTTTTCTGATTGCCTAGGGCGGAGATGCCGAGCAAAGCTTCGCGGAAAAGGTCGACCGGGGACTGCAGGTTGAGCTGGTGGAGAGTGTCCTTGGGTGACAGTATTGGTCCATCGTCCGCTTCCAATGGCCGGGTGAAGGGAGGGTGACGTCTCTTCGGACCCGTATGGGCTTCTGATTTAGTCGCCAGCTCATCCCCTT
>NAJN01000370.1:0-24642 GCA_005059845.1 Cryomyces minteri
GAGATGCGACACGCTTCGAGAACATGATTCCCATCCCAGAGCATTGCCCTATCGGTCCTACGAATCCTTATGGTCGGACGAAAGCGACAAATGAGTTGATCATAACGGATCATGTCGAGGCGCAGCGCAACAATGCGAAGAAGGAGGGCAAATCTGGGGATCAGTGGAATGCCGCTCTCCTGCGATACTTCAATCCAGCAGGATCACATCCGAGTGGTATTATGGGCGAGGACCCGCAGGGTGTGCCGTACAACTTGCTACCTCTACTCGCCCAAGTAGCTGTCGGCAAGCGTGAGAAGCTGCTCGTGTTCGGTGACGGTACGTTGCACCTTTGGGATCCATATCCTGAGCCTTTGCTAATCGACAACACCAGACTACTCTTCAAAAGACGGAACCGCTATTCGCGACTACATTCACATCCTCGACCTGGCTGCAGGTCATCTTGTCGCTCTCAACTACCTCCGAGATCAGCATCCTGGCGTTCGAGCATGGAATTTGGGCACAGGCAAAGGGTCCACCGTCTTTGAGATGATCAAGTCGTTCAGCCACGCTGTAGGACGGGATCTTCCCTATGAGGTTGTCGGACGCCGTGCCGGCGATGTGCTTGACCTCACTGCCAACCCAAAGCGGGCAAACGAGGAGCTGAAGTGGAAGGCAAAGCTCACGTTAGAGGACGCGTGCGAAGATCTGTGGAGGTGGACGAAGAATAACCCGCAGGGATACCGCCAGCAGCCTCCTGCCGAATTCCTGGAGAAGTTGAAGGCAGGGAAGAAATAAGGGGAATCCAAAAGTTTACGTGGAAGAGGGGTTTTGTGGTCGTTGGTTGCTTTTGGAGCTGTCCAGTCCGTGAAGAAATTTTACTATCTGCTTCATACATCAAATACCCGCTTTAGTTTGACGTTAGAGAGACAAATACGGAAGTGCGAACTTGGGAACGCTTTCCACGAAGCTCTGAAGCTTGCGATATACATCAATTCACTCCAGCTATGAATTGAAGCACTGGCAGCTGTGCCGGAGAATGTCCGTCATGACTCGTTGCAGATTTTTGGACTTGACATCAATTGCACCAACAACTTACACACCCCTAAGAGTTGACAAGCTGTCTCGGTCAATACCAATCAGACTGCTCCTAAGAGCTGTAGTTCTTCGCACGTACATACCTTGCCCGATCAGCAAAGCAGCCCCGTCGCCTTTCCTTCGCCGATCTCCAATCTTCGAAGGCACACGACTATTTCGTCGAAACATGGCTACATCTACCCACCTCGACGAGTCTGTCACGTCTCTGCTCAGCAAGTCCTTCTCCAATGCAAGCTCCGAAACACACCCCATCAAACTCTCCGCTGCTATCTATCCCGAAGCCCACTACACGGAGCCGGAAAAGAATGAGATAAACCAATGGCTCATCACATCCTCCCATATTGCCTCCTCTTCTGAAGACCAGGCCAAAGCTACCGAACGCCTCTCGTCACTGAACACGCACCTCTCGACTCGTACTACGCTGCTAGGTAGCAAACCATCCATCGCAGACGTCGTGCTCTACGCTCGCCTAGCCCCTGTCGTCCGCAATTGGAGTTCTGAGGAGCGGACCGGCGAGCAGGGCTACCATCACATCGTACGGCATCTAGACTTCGTACAAAACGCGCCTCTGTTCGGCCTCAAACTCGGCGACGGCGAGAGGGTCCCGGTTAACACAGACGAGGTTGTCTGCGCCATCAAGCCTATAGACGCGAAAGCCGAGAAGGAGCGTAAGAAGAAAGAGAAGGAAGCCGCAGCCGCAACCGCAGCTGGCGCAACAGATTCAGGCGCAGCGCCCGCAGACGAGAAGGACGTACAGCCCCAAGGCGGCCGGAAGAGTAAGAAGGACAAATCCGCTGAGAAAAGCTCCAGCACAGGCGACAAGATCGCCGCCGCCGTCGGCGCAGAAACGGCTGGTGTCGCGCAGCCCTCTACCGGCGCCGCCCCAACCACTGCAGACGCGCCCACGAAGACGCAGAAGAAGGAGAAGAAGGAGAAGGCGCCGAAAGCGGCCAAACCCGCGGCCGTCGAAAAGCCCCTCTCGCCCTGCCTCATCGACCTGCGCGTCGGTCACATCCTGAAAGCGATCCAGCACCCGAACGCCGACTCGCTGTACGTGTCGACGATTGCGTGCGGCGACGCCGCCGGCGCGGACAACACGTCCGAGCACGAGGGGCAGGTGGTGCGGACGGTGTGCAGCGGGCTTAACGGGCTGGTGCCGCTGGCCGACATGCAAGGGCGCCGCGTCGTGGTGGTGTGCAACCTCAAGCCGGTGACGATGCGCGGGATCAAGAGCGCGGCGATGGTGCTGGCCGCGTCGCCGCGCCTGAAGGACGGCGACGAGGACGCGCACAAGGGGCCGGTGGAGCTGGTGAACCCGCCGCCGGGCGCGCAGGCCGGCGACCGGGTCTTCTTCGAGGGCTGGGAGGGCGAGCCCGAGGCGACGCTGAATCCGAAGAAGAAGGTGTGGGAGACGCTGCAGCCGGGCTTCACGACGACGGAGGCGCTGGAGGTGGCGTTTGAGGCCGCCGCGGTGGAGGCGCTGAAGGCGGAGGAGAAGACGGGGGCGGGGAAGCTGAGGACGAAGGGAGGCGTGTGTACGGTCAGTACGCTGAAGGGCGCGACCGTAAGGTAGGCCCGCTGTTCAGGGCGTGCAGGTGTGGCTGGCTGGCTGGCGATGTCGTACGATAGAGTCGCATCTGTAGATCCCTACACCGTCTACATCTCTAGACACTGCGTCGTCCAAGCCTTTCGTAACACAAAGTGTGACTTGCAACACCCTCCGCACGACCGCACCGCTCGACTATGACCCTTCCCCCCCCTTTTCCTACTTCAGCTTCCAATCCTTGTACGTCCACTTCTCCGTCCGCGTCACCTTCCGCATCTTCGGCTGCGTGATGGCGCGCCGTGACTCGACCTTGCCATTCAGCAGCACGTTGCGGTAGCGGTCCTTGAGCAGGTTGCCTTCGGGCCGCAGCCGGCGCAGCGAGTCTTGCAGCTCGTCGGCTAGCACGAGCTCGAGTGCCGGGGCGGGGATACTGCAAGGGTCCGGATCAGCTGGTTGTTTTGAGAAGGGGAGAGGCGCGGGGGGGTTTGTGGGTGTGTGGTTGTGACTTACGGGATCCTGCCGAATTTGCGGCGGCGCAGCACCTCGTCGCCGCCGTCGGATAATGAAGCGTCGCTCTCGACGACAACGCTGGCTCTCGTGCGCTCCTTCTCCTCCACCGCACGCGCCAGCGACTTGATCTGCTTCTGCTGCTCGTCTCTCCTTCGCATCATCTTCTCCGCCCGCGCCAGCCGCTCGGCCTCCTTACGGCGCTTGACCTTGTTGCGCTCGGCGGGCGTCTTGCGCTCAGGCCGCTTCTTGCGCAGCCAGTCGTCCCCCTCGACTTCGCTCGCAATGCCCTCCCACTCGCTCTCCCACGCGCTCTCGTAGTCGTTGTCGGATGGTGGGTCTGGCTTGGCCGCTTCCGCCAAAGCCTTCTCGGTCCGCTCCAACTCTTCCGCAGCTTCGCGCAGTCGCTTCTTCTCTGCGAGGACTTCGGCGTCGCCAGCGCGCGCCAGGAGCGCTTCCCAGTCTTGGAAGGCCGGGTTGTAGGATTTGCCGGCTTCGGGCTTCTTGACGGCCGGGACAGCTTTGCCGCTCGCGAGGAGGGATATTGGTGGCTCCTTCACCGTTTTGGGCTCTCTAGCCGGTCTCTTGTCCACCTGCCCAGCAAGGAACGAGAACTTCAGATCTAGAGTCTTCTCTTCCAAGGCCCACGGATCGTGCGCTGGTGCGTCCGTGGCTATGACATCTTTCGACACGGTCTCGCCGCCAAATGCTATGCTCTTGAGGCGCTGCAGTTCGCGGTGCGAGACATAGGTGCCGCTTCTGTTTCTTTTGCTGCTAGGCTCAAGCACACCATCGGTGGTCTTGCGCTTTCGCGAGTCAACTGCGGGGACGGCGGAGCGCTGGGCGAGGATCTCGTCGGCTTTTAGAGGCTTGTGCGTCTTGCGGTAGGCTTGCTGTATCTCTGCAGATCCTGCTGTGTCGAGCGCGAATAGGTCTGTGGACGGCTTCTCTGCAATGACTCCGCTGTAGGACTCCATTCAGTACGAGAACCCTGAAGAAGACAGTCCGATGCTTCCATACCCTTCAATCACTTCATCCCGCACGTTCTCCAGACCTTCTTGGACCTCAGAGATGTCGACGTTCTTCCGCCATGCTTTCTTGCCCTTGCGGGAAGATTGCTTGTACGTCGCGGGGGCTTGGGTGACTTCTGCCATGTCTCCGAACACCAAGGGAAGTGGTGAATCTGGCCGTATCTGTTGTTCGTTGCAGCTTGTCTAACAACTTCATGCCCTGCATGATACATTGGAATTTTTGGACGGTTCTCGGGCCGAGCTGGCTCCGGTGGCGTGCTCGAGACGCCAAGCATGAACCCTGCTGCAAGCGGCAGCCGGCTGATGAGTGGCATGGATTTGGGGAGATGTTCAGGCGTGAATTGTACATAAGAACTCCTTAAATCGACAGTACCGTACATCCACACGAACACTTGGTCCAAGGAAGAGCTGTGCTGTCTCGCCTGTCGCACACCTTTCAAGTCCTGTGCCACACTCTCGAAACCTCCCGCCATGGCGCAATCAGGAGTCGGGTCCTATTCGAATCCGCTGAAGAAGTTCAAGTAAGCTGGCCGGAGAGGTGTCTCGCAGACCTTGCATGCTAACGATGATGGTCGCGCAGGTTGGTGTTTCTAGGAGAGCAGAGTGGTATGCACGACACCTCCGCCATTCCAGAACAAAGAGACTTCCATCTGATGACCCATCTGCAGTCGGCAAGACATCCCTCATCACGCGCTTCATGTACGACTCCTTCGACAACATGTACCAAGCGACAATCGGTATAGACTTCCTCTCAAAGGTGCGGAGAAGAGCTCTAGCGGAAAAGCATTGGCGCATGCAGGAAGTCTTGATGCTAAGACGGGTGCCTACAGACAATGTACCTCGAGGACCGGACAGTACGGTTACAGCTGTGGGACACGGCAGGGCAAGAGCGATTCCGAAGCCTAATACCTTCCTACATCCGCGACTCGAGCGTCGCCGTCGTCGTCTACGATATCTCCAGTACGTTTCTAGACCACCCCCACCTCCCCTACCCCCTCCCACCCCAGCTAACCTCCCACCCCCTAGACACGAAATCTTTCCACAACACGAAGAAATGGGTCGAAGACGTGCGAGCAGAGCGTGGCAACGACGTGATCATCGTGCTAGTAGGCAACAAAACGGATCTGAACGACAAGCGCGAGGTGACAACGGCGCAGGGCGAGGCGGAGGCGAAGGCGAACAATCTGATGTTCATAGAGACGTCGGCGAAAGTTGGGCATAATGTCAAGGCGCTGTTCCGGCGCATCGCGCAGGCGTTGCCGGGGATGGAGGGGGAGGGGTCGCAGGGGCAGAGTCAGAGTAAGTCAGATCTGCAGAGGGCAATGGTACTAAGACGGGGAAGACTCAGAGGAAGGGGAGGAGGAGGAGGAGGAGGAAGAGGACGACAGCGTTCGAAGATCATTTTGGGTGTCCTATGCTGACGTCTGGCGCCCCACAGTGATCGACGTAAACATCAACCCCTCGCAACCGGTCGAGAGCCAATCCTGCGCCTGCTAGTAGCATTCGACACCATCATCCGCGATCCACATCCCGCGATCTTTCTACTTGTACAGCTTTGCACGCCCCGCGCGTAGACCGAACTGTTAAGCATGGCGTTCCGGAGTAGGGGGGACTTGGCGGGTTTGGAAACATGCATTCAGATCGTGTCAGCATCTTGTATAGCATCATCGAGCGGCACTGTCTGTGCAGTACACGTTGAGGTTAGAGGACACGCCCAGACGTGTGTTCAGTGGTCGTTCGACTCGTTCTTGTGGCCCAGGTCGTTAGTTGACGGTGGTGTGCTTCTGAAGAAACACCTTGTGCTTCTGCCGTTGTGTTACTGTAGTGCGCCTCTCGGAGACAGCCAGGAAACCGAGACACCCGCTTACTTTCAATATGCAGTCCCAATCGCGACTATTCCAATAGAAAGCTGATCTCGCTACGTGCACCTCTGTGTCTCTTCTCGTCCCGCTTCATTACCGAACCTCCTGCAGCGCCGCAACTCTCAACGGCGGCGGTCCCGTCCCGCTCCTCGCCCTCCTCTCCCGCTCTCCAACCCCCGTCCGCTGCGCCGTCCCGTCCAGCTTCCTGCCACCACCACCAAACTTCCCACCAACGCCTCTGACCCACTCATCGCTATCGTCCTTGCCAAACCAGTATCCCCTGCCCACCGCAACCATCGCGCGGCCCAGCCGGCCCTGCCACCCCACACCCTCGACCCGGCCGTTGCGGAACGGGTTCTCGGCCAGCTCGGCGCTGTCAGACCCGGTGTGCAGCGGCTGGAACGCCGACCCCGTCGCCAGGATGTGCTGGCGCAGCACTCCGCGCGCGTAGGCTAGCACGATGAGGACGAAGTACAGCCGTACGGCCCACAACGCGCTGATGACGCTGATCGAGGTGATGCTGCCGGACTGGAAGACGGCGCTGCCAAGCGTCGAGGAGATGGTGGCACTGGCGGGCGTACCGAATGCGACGGCGTCTTGCCCCGTTGTCACGCCTGCGGCGGGCGTCGCGATAACGTCGACTTTGCTGACGTTGTACTTGGGCGACGTGAAGCCCGCGGTGTCATTGACGGTGCTTCCGCCGGGCACTAAATCACTCGCGGGAGCGTCGGAGTCGCTGACGTGGGCGGCGAGGACAGCAAACCAGGACAGGCCGAAAAGTGCGGTGTAGGTGGCGTTGATGAGCGAGTCGAAGATGTAGAACCACGCAAGGGCGAGGCACTGCAGCGGCGATTGCTGGCGGATGTGGGGCGCTAGGTAGCAAAGCAGCGCGAGGGCTGCCAGGCTGTATATGTACATGGACAGTTGCAGCGGGGAGAGGTGGAAGCCGGTCAGCAGGGCAAGGATGCCGTAGAGGCCGGAGACCTTGTTGAGGAGAAGAGAGAGTGTGACGAGTTCTGTGCCTGTGCGGAGGGACATGAGGTAGAGGAAGGTCTGCTATCCGTCAGCATCCGTGTTGTGCAGGTGGTAGGAAGAAGCTGGGAAATGGCACCTTTGGCCGCGGAATGCGGAATATAGAAGGGAGCGGCATCTTGAGGGTATGCGGAGATTGCTGTCTTGCGTGTGCATAGGAGTGTTGTGGTTTGAATGTTGGAGTGACGACGAACAGACTCCGTGGCAGTAGGAAGTCTGTTTTGCGCCGGAGCTCTGCGGCAAGTTTGCCGTCGAGCCCTTTCATTGAACGTCTCACCGAAACAATTTAAAAAAACAAAAAGACCATCCGTAGAATCCCTCAACGACTTTCGATCTCTGTATCTCCCGAATACACAGCACCAGTAACACAAGCGTTCCCAGTCGCTGTAACGTCCTTGTTGCTTGCTTCCAATCAAATCCGGACCTTCGCGCTCGAGTAAACACATCAGTGACATTGTGATCTTGTCTCCCGGAAGAGTTCGTGGTGTGAACGCAAGGTGGTGGGCATTGCTTCTGGACTTGTTAGCATCGAATTGCAAACTCGCTTAGGCATTCCATGGTTCGCGGCTTCTAGGGTTTCAGGCATATGCAGTTGGATTTAATACTGGGAGAACAGCCGTGGCACGGAGAAGCATCTCGGTCAGCCAGCTATCTAATGCGCGTGTACACCTTCGACTTTCAACGAGCCCCAAACCCATCAAATGAGTACGCTTTCAAGAGTGCCTAGCCTTACGTTCCTCTCCAGTCTTTCGATTTCTTCTCTTCCTTCGCTCGCAACATCTGATTGATCTATAACCCTATACCACTAACCGTGCCCCAGTGTCTTAGCTACGGATATTGATCGCATGGCGAGTGTGGGGACGTGGCCAGCGACAGCGACACAGTACACTGGTACATATCGGAGCAATCGTTTCTTCCAAGTGATGGGGAACAGATATTGACGGAATGTTTGGAGCAGTCAATTCTTGACTCCTCGTTTGCTGTCTGATTGCGCATGTACCTAGTGCTTGGAACTTTGAGCGATTTTTTCCTCCGGTACTTCGACCCACCTCTTCTTCACATGTCCCTCGTTCAACATGCTCGTTACTTCCTAGAAACCACAGGACAATCCAATTATACAGTGAATATAGTCGTCGGGCAGCAGAGGGATCTATGCCACCGTTCATAGTTGACGTCCTTAGCAGCTGGCGCCACGGCTGTTTCAACCTATTACGGGAACCATCGCCGGTCGCTAGCAAGGGCACGATTGGACGTGACGACTCTGGAGAGATAACGGCCTCATGAGCCCGGTCTGCCTCTTACTGGACTCAGGGGATGCGAGACGAACTGTTATGGGGTCAAGGCTGGAGCGTGATCCGTCCCGCTCGTCTCGAGAATTGGCGCCGGGGTGGCTTTGGATCTCATTTCCGGTGTTGTGGGTTGGGACCAGGCGCAGCTGAGGCCGTTCCTTCATGTGTTGTATTCCTCGAGCCTGTCCTTTAGGCCTGACTGATAGAGCACATATAACATAGCTACAGGATGTTGAGAGGAAGTGTCAGGGGCGATTCTGATGATGTAGGATTCCGTCAGACAAGCGATCCGACGGCAGATCGTCCGCGTGAAGTTGCTCAGAAGAACAACGACCCGGTCTACGACTCAAGTGAGCACTGGCCAGCCGTTCTGCATGCGTGTCAATATACGTCTAATGTGTTGTTATGTTGTTGTATAAATCGTTCTGCAGTCTGGATGAAAGGCCTCTGTCTGCCGTGGAATGTGAGATGTGGGACAATCGCTAAGTTACAAGCATGTTAGCCCATCAACCTAACCAAGCGCAACCACTACGCAGAGACTCGTAATAGGCCTCAACCGCAAAGCAAGACCTTTGCAGAGCTGCTGGAGGCTTCATTGTTGTGAATAACATAGATGAAACGAGATGCAGGCCCGCGGAGCCTTGTAGCAAGTCCTGCGCGACGGTTTGGCCGGACGAAGAGCGAGATTCCAATCTTCCATCTCCCACATGGCGTCTACTATCCTCCACATGGACAAGGGCCACGACGCCCAACGACGCCGCTCATGCGGATTGCGAGTGGGCAGCCGCCAATCGGCCCAGGAATTGCGGCTCTACTTCCTCTGCTTGAGGGAAAGCGCTATGTACCTGACGGAGACGGGCATGGTCGACTGCCGGTGACTTGCAGGGAGTGAGACTGAAACCCGCGATCGTGCTTGCCAAACACTGCCTCTCCCCAGCCCCTCAGACTTCTGTCGGAAGTCAGTCGTTCCCGTAGTCACTCGCTACAGACCTTTCGCTTCGTCGACTCACGCCTTGAGCTCACCGTCCTTACTTCTGCTACACGTCTTTTTGGTTACTACTTCGATCTTCAAAGCGTTGTTGAGATCTCTTGTCCTGGTGGGGCCGTTCCGCAGATGAACTAGACGCCCGTTTCTTTGCACATCTCGTCAACATTCGACCACAGCGGACTCTCACTTTGACATTGCCGACGGGGACATGGAAGCGTGACAGAAGGCAGAAGAGCTAGTAATGATATCACACCGGTCATCGCACAAAAGAGCTGGAGACGCCGAATCGAAAGAGCAGAGCGAGAAGATGCGCGCGACACTACCAGCCATGCCGAATTCCAAAGCAGTCCTGCTGCTCGGACTCATCGTGGCAACCGCACCGACTTCAATGGCTCAAAGCTGTGTCCCCCTTACTGGCTCGACCGCGTGTCCGGCCTTTAGCACCTCTTCGATATCAACTGACAGCACATTGACCGCATTATTGTATGTCTTGCCGAGGATCGTGCGCGGCGTGAACGATGCTGATCTCGCGTCAACGACAGTCCCTTCCTCTCCTCCGTGACAAACACCGCGTCTTTCGATACCCAGGTACGGCGGTACATTGCAACTGGCTACACACAACTAAGGTATAGAATACGCCCCAGATTGTCACAAGTAGATGTTGACTGCTCCACAGATACCAAACGCTCATCGGTTGCACGAATGTGGACCTTACGAATACAACCGCCTACTATGCGAGATATACGACAAGCGTTCTGTGCAACGCTATAGTACAGAACTCCATCGTTCCGTGTGGGTTGTCCGGAAATCAGACCCGCCCGTTGTGCGCAGACGCATGCGTGAGTGCTACTAGTTTACAGCGTGCATGTTTCAGCCGCAGCTGACACATCGTTTCAGGCACAACAGGCTATTAGTGAACAGGAAATCGCGTCTACACCAGGACTTTGTGGAACGTCAGGCCCCAATGCTCTCAGCCAGATTCGAGCCGACTTTACGAACTGCGCTCTTCCCGCCAACTCTCTAAGTAGCAACTGCATCGAAGGCGTCGCCAACGAACCTACTGATTGTGGATACTCGGCCAACCTGGGTGGTCTTTGTTCATATTGCGCAGCAAGCTCTCCAAACGCGACTGATTCATGTTGCGTTAACTCCGGTAGCGAAACAAGATGTACCAACGTGAAGCTCCCAACCACAACAACCATGGGCACATTGTTCCCAAGCTCAACAAGCTCCTCGACCGCTACAAGCGCAACAACTACGGGTGCCGTTGCTGGCGGTAATGGAGCTGCCAATGTCAGCCGTGGCCTGAGTGGCGGCGCAATTGCTGGCATTGTGATCGGTTCTGTCCTTGGCGCGCTTCTCCTGCTAGCGTTGGTCATATTCGGCTGCATACTCTTGAGACGAAGAAGGGACAGCCAGCAAGGAAGCATATTCAACCAGCCATCGCCGACACGCACCGGGCCACCAATGGCTTATAACCGGGCTACCAGTTCACCGGAGCAGATCGCAGTGCTACCTGGTGCTCGTGTGGCTCGAATGGCAGCTTTGGAAGGAACATCAAGCAGCTCGGAACAGCCCGCCTCCGGCGCTGGAGGCGCGTATGAGAAGTCTTCGTCTGAAGAGTACGACAGTCCCGAATCCACTCGCGCTTTTGGCATCGCCCCACCACCTAAGCGGAGTGGATCTCTGTCCAGTGGCGACCTGCTTGCCGGCGCCGAAGATAGCAGTTCCCCCAACTCTGGCAGCGGAGACCAGTACTCGTCGCCTGAGGGGGTGGGAAGCGGACAGTCCGAGCGGCTGACCTTCTTCAAAGACTATTATTCGCAGGACGAGATACATCCTGGTGACAGAGTGTCGACACTTTGGGCGTACCAACCTCGTGCCAATGACGAGTTTGAACTTGAGAGAGGCGACATGCTCAAGATCATTGGCATATGGGACGACGGTTGGGCGACTGGTGTCCGTGTTAGCAGTCGAGCTGAGGACTGGACAGAAGGGCGTCGGCCACAGCGAGACAGTGGTATGTCAAACGGCTCATCGAACAGGCCGGAATCCGCCAGCGCTTCAGGCGAGATCAAGGCATTTCCGCTCGTTTGCGTCTGCTTGCCGCAGCACTGGCGGAAGACGATCGAGGGGGACTCCACGGACAGTACCGGCTTCTCGGCGGACCCTCCTCGAAGTCCTTGAACGCTCTTACCTCTCACAGCGTTCCCGATTTACGGCAAACATGAACCACGGCTTTCTTATGATCCACAGAACTTTCAACTACTACAGCTAGGACACCTTCGCAACCTTGGGACTTCTGCATCACATCGACTTGTTGAAGAACCTCGAATTGTCATTGAGTCTCTCCATTCGCATTTAACAGCAACAGATGGACACTCGAACGCGTCTGTTCGGTTCGGCACAGTACAGAAGTGCAGTTTCACACGCAGTCCGACCTCGACGTCGCAGCACAGTCTCGCTATCAAAACTCGATCACATGCACTCTTTCCACGGCCTCCCTCGCCTCGTCGCATTGTTCTCTTCTTTCTCTAGCGTTGTATACCCGGCTTCACGCCATGATGCACATCGCACAGTTCTTCAGCGGGTTGCGTTTCGTAATAAAACGACTTGTCTGCGTTTCTTCTGGATGGCTCAGCATTGGGTGCGACGGCGAGCATTGGCGTAGCGTGTACATCATGAATAGGACAGAACAGAACAGCCCAGACACCGCTCCACGAGGACGCGGTGAGCAGAGCTTGTACAAGTATAGTGTAAACATAGCAGATGTTATCGACCAGTAAGAATGACGATACTTGATCAAAGCAAGGTTCGCTCTGTCTGAGCCTGGTTCCACTCAGGCGTTCCCTACCTTATACACAACCTGCAAACAAGGGCTCTGTTTGCCCTGCCCCATTGGCCTCCCATAAGATCCCCACGTTTTCCATTGATTGGCCTCTTTCCCTCACACAACGGCCGGGGATGGCGGGACTGATTCCTCCCGCTGATCGCTATCTCTTCTAGGCTGAGATTCAACGGAAGACGCGTATCTGACAGACGGACAGACGGGCGGCATGTGTCTGACTCGGACTCTGCAGTGGAGTCCGTTGCTTTCCATACAAGCATGGCGATGGGTTGTTGTGTGTAGTGAAGAGGACGCCTGACCCGAGCGGACGTCATTAGCTTTCGTTGTGATTCGCTTCACTTGCACCGCACAGCGCTGGGGAAACTCGGTCTTGCTTGCAGTGCTTCGCCCAAAGGACATCACCCGCATCGCCCACCACAACAGCCAATTCGCAACCGCCAAGGGCCAACGTTTGCAACGCCGCCTTGCAGTAGGCACTAGGGATCCCCGGGAAGAGCTGCACCAGCCTCCATGTGCCGCAGCACTAAGCCTTGCCACGGACAGCGACAGTACATCTCCTGCGAATGAGCACTACAGAGCCAGTCACGCTCCATCCACCCTAAACCAATGTCGGCCTCATGTCCCCCGTCTCTACTGCGGCGCGAAACACCTCACCTTCGATCCCGGTGAGGTTCAAGGGGACCTCGTCAGGACAGCCCAATGACTCGCCCTCCGCCCGCCCTCCGGCTGCGGAGGTGACACAGTCTCGAATGTCCCTTCCCGGGCGTTCAAAGACACTGCCTACACCTTTGGGCGGCCCGTTCACTCCCAGCGAGGACCTGCAACTCTCAGAAAGAGACAGCATCTTCGCGACACATTACATACCCTCAGACAGTCCCGCCGGTTCTCCGCACCTCCCTGCACATCTGGAAGGTACGCCCAACGGCGAGGCAGAGCACGACCCAGAAATGGCAGTCTCGCCTATCAGGAGCACCACGGAACCGTCACTGCTGCTCCAGAACCATGTCCCCCATTCCTCCCCGTTCGGTTCCCGTGAAATCTTTGGCAAGAACCTTCTGCGTAACAGACAAAGCCGGGGGAGTCTGCATCTGCAGCACCAAGATGCTCTCCTCAGCAGACATATCGCTCCACAGAAGCTCCAAACTAGCTTCGCCGACTACCACAAGCAGGTCGGGATCCCGCCTAGTCCAGCACGAAGTCCTCTAGAACGTCCGTCAACCCCTTTCGACCACAATAATACCACCCAGCGGGGCCAAGAGATACAGTTGAGCGACGAGAGGCTACTGTACCGTTTGTGGCGGGAGGGAAAGCCCAGGCCCAATAGTGAACTCATGTCAGGAAATGCGCGAGGCAGAAGCCGAGACAACTCTGGCGTCGACAAAAAGATTGAAGCGACGCTGCCGAAAAGCGATCAGAATGTACATGTGAGGAGTAGGAAGACCAGTCATTACTTGGGCCTGTTCAAGGAGAACGACAACGCAGGAGAACAACGAAGACGAGATGAACGCTTCAAGGAGCACCTGCCCGAAGATCAGGAGCTGAAAGAAAGAGGAAGGAATCCTGCCTCCAGCAAGAGGACTGCTGCTCAAGCAAGTGCCGAGCCAACAGTAGAGACTTCTTATAGTGGGACAACCAGTCGCCCGAGTGACAAGCTGTCGGATTCGCACTCATCGGAAACCTACTTCTCTCGGAACGCTACTTCAAGAGGGTCGGAGAGTTCCAAAAATACGTCTCCTCTGTCTGATACGTCGAACAAACGGCCTCAGACAGACAAGAATAGTGACCTCTCGACTGGGGCTGGGAAGCCCGTGAGCATCTCATCCAAACAAGCCGCACAGAAGATCCCTCTGCGCCTCCTCGAAGAGATTCGCAACCACCACAATCTTACATCCGGTGCCGATCGTGGCACCTCATTCTCGAGAAGCATACCCACTACAGTGTCCGAGAGCCTCAAAGGCTCTACTACGAAGCCCTCGAAGTCATCAATCCGCAGAGAACCGTCAGAGTATCTCCGGCCTGATCCTGAGCATGCTGATGACGTGGAACAACAAGAGTCCGCTGTGATTGACGAAGAAGATGACTCCGAGAGAGAACACATATCATCTGCATTGTATTTTCCTCACCGCGGTCCGGTGAAGAACGAGACTCCTACGATCGATGTTGAGCCTCAGCCGACAGAGGTCATATCGGCGGGACGACGTTTGTCAGGAACTGCTCAGGAGCGCCTTGCCAAAAGCTGGCAGGACAAGGGAACCGTTCGTGCTCCAGAAGAGGTAGAGATCTCGCTGCAGTCTGAAGATGACAACCAGTGTCTTCATGGTGACTTGGCGTTGTCACTGCCTGCTTCCGATGCGAACAATGCTCAATACCTACCGTCCGAGCCCGAGGTCTTCTCGGCTTCAGAATCGGAGTTTGAGTCCCTGGAAGATTCAGTATACTCGTTACAGCCTGGAGACGAGTCCAGTGTCACCGATGATGCAGAGATTACACCAACGGCTACTCCAGTCAGTCGTGCACCTATGAAAACCCCCCGACCCTATCAAGCTCTGGCTCCTATCGGTGCTGTCGAACTGAAGCCCTACGATCATCAAGTTGGAGGGCATACCACCGTATACCGTTTCTCTCGTCGAGCGGTATGCAAGCAGCTCAATAGCAGAGAGAACGAGTTCTATGAGACGGTAGAACGCAACCACCCTGAGCTTCTCACGTTTCTACCAAGGTAAGAACGATTTTTGTAAAATCCTCTTCCTTCAACGCTGCGAAGCTGAAAGCTCAGCAAAGACGTTTCTGCCCACTAGCGGCAACGGATTGCTGTGCACGTCGAACTTGCTAACGTGAAATGTGGCGTGGTTTTAGATATATCGGCGTTCTGAACGTTACTTATCGCAAGGCGCCAAAACGCAAGAGGGCGAAGCAGGATGCCAAGAACGAGCCAGAGACGGAAGACAAACGTTCGAAATCTTCTGCTGCAAACACGAAGGCTACCGATCAAGGCACTGCAGTTGACAATGACTCGCTGTCGCAATCGCAACAGTCTGCGACTGGCGATCAGCCTAGGATCGTGAGCCACTCCCAGCAGAGCACATCGGTGCCACAGGTCATCTTCGAGAACAATAGACACATTATTCCCGACAACTTGTTCGGCCTTCCGACCCGCAACAGAGTCTCTTCGCTCTCGCCACAACACGACGGAAATGGCGGCTTGCTCTTCCAATCACGCAAGAGCGCAAGCCGTGACCATTTGTCGGGGCCAGGATCCCCCAACAACGACCTCAGACCTTCCATAAGACAATACTCGAGTTGGGGAGCAACCACAGTGAACAGGAAGCTTCAAGAACAAGTGCTTCGGGAAGTGTTTGCTCCGCCTACAATTGTTCATCATCGCCGGCATGAGCGAAATCATCACTCGATGTCAATTCGAAAAGTCATCAGCCGGGAGTTGAACCCCGTCGCTGGTTCCGCGCCTATTGCGCGTCGCAGCAGCGCCGATGTATCTGCGTTGCTTAGCAACGTCGACGACAGCAACTCAACTCGCAAGCAAGCCATGAGGAATGAAGCCGAGCGTCACCACCTGTCTGACCTAGACGTATTGGAGGTCACTTCGGACCAAGAGCTGCCACTACGTCCGGCGAGGAGCCGCGAGAGCAATGCCAGCGAAGCGAGTGGGTTCGAGGGACAAGGCCTTTTGGCTCCTGTTCGTCCGCCTCGGCGCCGCCACTCTGGTAGCGGGTTGCGAAGACGCGCTTGTGATGTCAGTAGCTCTAAGAGGAGTAACCTTGAATATCACGAAGAGGACGACTACAATGCTGATAGAGAAGATGAGGTATTCTCTATGGACGATTTGCGGAACGACTCAGCCGTCACCGCTAAGTCTGCCACCCAGAAGCACGTCAAGTCTTCCGATTCAGTGCTACCTGCAGACACGCCACAACAACACCGGTTGACTGTTGGCACTATGCTCCCCGCGCCGGTAGTCGCACCGCAACTGAATCAAGTCTCTCCATCAATCAGCGAGCCATGCAACCCGGAACAAGCTCAGATACAGACCGACGAGCGAGTGCAGCACTTCTTGCTACTCGAAGATCTCACGGCAGGCATGGTCAAGCCTTGTGTCCTCGACCTGAAGATGGGAACCCGCCAATATGGCGTGGAAGCCGATGAGAAGAAACAACGGTCACAGAGACGCAAATGCCAGATGACAACGTCCAGAGAGCTGGGCGTCCGCGTCTGCGGCATGCAGGTGTGGAACGTCAAGATGCAATCCTACGTCTTTGAAGACAAGTACTTCGGTCGCGACCTAAAAGCTGGAAAAGAGTTCCAGGACGCACTTACGCGCTTTTTCTTCGATGGCGTTGGCCACAGGAGTGCGATCAAGCATATTCCCGTAATTCTCGAGAAGATTTCGGCCCTGGAGCGTATGATTCGCAATCTTCCCGGATATCGCTTCTACGCCAGCAGTCTACTCATGCTCTACGATCGCGGTGACGCTGATGACGACACTAAATCCACCCCGTCGAGCAGGAGGCCTTCCGTGGACAAGGCTTCGGCACACCCGTCTAGTGAGGACGTCAAGCCTAGGTGTGAGATCAAAGTGAAGATTGTCGACTTCGCCAACTGTGTTACCGCTGAGGACACTCGGCTAGATCAGGTACCCTGCCCGCCCAAGGATCCCAATGGCGTCGACCGTGGATACCTTCGGGGGTTGAGGTCACTACGCATGTACTTCCAGCGCATCTGGAAAGAAGTCAGCAAGCAAGACTTCGTCGAGAGGGGTGAGGGGGAGGGCATGGTCACTGGTGATAGAGATGTCAGTCACGGAACGGCGGGTGGATGGAGCGATGCCGTCATGGTCGAGGATCCTGGCGATGTCAGCGTATGAGCGCGGGTGCTATGGGGGAGTTGCATGTTAACGAAAGTTCACGAGGCGAAAGAGGGAGAAGACTCCATTGCGGCAGCGATGTGATCTGGCGTGTCTTTGCCAGTGCGTGATTGGGTCGAGTCTGTTGCTGTTCTGCTAGCTAGCATGGCGCTGGTCGGTTTGACCTTCTGGCTTTACGCTTGCTTGCTGCTTCCTATAGTGCACAAGGTTACGACAGTATTCAAAGGCATGTTCTCGTCAGAGTTGTTGGCGTTCTGATCGGATGTTTCCAGCTTACCGTGTCGTTGACCGAGTTTGGGCAGCTCCATACAGTACCTCGTCTCGACGCACACTGACGACACCGTGCTATTATATCTGCACGGGAACTCTGTCTTTCATGCCCGTTCGTGTGTGTTCACAAGCCGTGAAATCATCAATCGACCCGTGTCCGCACTCGAACACTACATAGTGGATGGGAGATTCCATGGCGAGACGCCAAGATGTGTTTGCTCGACCGTTATATACTACGGGGATTGTCTGAACCTTCCTTCGTACCACACAGCTCCTGCTATTCCGCAACCTGTAAGAACAACCACATGTGCGTGACTCGCCAATCCGTGCCAGCGAACATATCAGTATTCACGGCTCAGCTGGGATCGTTCGCAGGGTAGGGCTGAGTGTGGCATTGCTGCTGCCAAGAGTGTCCAGTCAGCATTCGGACTTCGTAACACCAATAGCACAATCTTCTCTACATCTTTTGCGCCTCTCACACATCTCAGATCATAACCAGCGAGCATGGCTTTCCCCAAACTCTCCATGTTCTTGTTCCTCGCTGTCCTAGTCCTGCTTCCTTCTCCAGCCGCAGCATTCGGCGCCGGCAATATCGCGTCCATCTCCAAGATCGAAGGCCACAACTGGCGCCATGGCGACATCGAAGACGTGCTCAAGACCGTCGCTTGTCTCAAAGGCCACAAGTGGACGAGTATGATGGTCAAGCGCGTGTACTTCGGCAACTGGCTGAGAGATTACAGCCAGGCAGTTGACGTGGGTACTCTGAAAGGCGTCCAGGCGGGCACGATCCGTATCTTGGTTTGGGTGCTGGCCTTCATGGGGTTTGGATATGCCACGGGGGAGTTCGAGGTCACTGACGAGAGACTTGGCGTCTATCGGCCTGAGGAGCATATTGACAACCCTAAGGATTATGCGGATAACGTGGATGCACGACAGTTTGATCCAAGACTTAGACCGCCAGTGATGCCTGAGGAGCTAGCTGTGGATCCTAACACTGGTACGACTGCCAGTCTCCTAACCGATTCTTGGCTCTACAACTTTGCGGTTTGGACATGAGTGCTAAGTCGTGAACAGGCATGAAAAACTACATAGCTAACGAAAGCGGTGGCTGGGCAACCTCATCCGGCTACATCAAATACAGCTTCGCCCGCTCAATCCATTTCGGGCGCTTGTACACCTCTGGCGCTCAGCGAGGCCGAGAAGAAGACCTCTGCGAAGCTCTGCGTTGTCTCGGCCAAGGCCTGCATTGTCTCGAGGACTTCGGCGCGCATACTAACTACACTGAGCTGTCCTTGCGCGAGTTGGGATTCACAAATGTGTTCCCACACACGGGCACGGCCACGCAGATCAACCTGCGCGGGAAGCACGTCTTTCCCCTTGTTACGGGCACGTTTGGTGGAGTTGATTTCTTGCACTCTATGCTCGGCGAGGCAACGGACCATTTCACCCAGAGCGAGGTCGAAGAGATGAACACGGCTTTGAGTGATGCGTCAGGACATGGCAGGAAGTCTGCAGGCGGGTCGCAGAACGACGTCGCTGGACTCACGGATCTACTTTCGAAGATTCCTGGCACTGGTTCGCTCTGTCAGGAGGCGGTCAGCTTGCGAGCCGCTGCCGATGCTCAAGCTGCGTCCAACTCCAACCAAGCGGGCGTTCCAGGGTACGGCGGTGGCTACTACGGTGACAGCTCTCGAGCAAGTCAACCTCCAACCTTCGCCGCACCTCCCGGTTCGGTCGGCGGACCACCCGGCCCTGGAATCCCTGGTATGAACCCAAACATGGACCCGCAAGTCGTCATTACGAAAATCTACCCCATCCTCCAATTCCGAGACAAAGTCGTACGAACAATCAGCAGCATCGTCTCCAAGATCCCTGGCCTCGAATCGCTCATCGACAAAATTACCGAGCGCGTTACCCTCTTCGTCCTTTCGCTCCTCGCGCCCTACATCCAGCCCCTCATCACCGCCGCCTCCGCCCAGCTCAAACAGGGCTCCTCCGCCGTCATCAACTCCAGCGCCAATCACCAGTACGAGCCGTGGACGGACCCCAACTGCACCGATCCCACCCACTCCCTCCTCTCCAAAGACCACTTCTCCAACATCCTCAACGAGCCCGCCGGCCAAGTCGCGGCCGCTATCCTGCAGTACGTCGCCCCGCGTATCCTGTACGCCTGGGACCACCCAGCCGTCCCCGAGCACGAGGTTCTCGCCGACGTCGAGCGCGTATTTCACCACCCTGCTATCCGAGATCCCCGCTGCGAGCTGCACACGACCATGTTCGCCACCGTCGAGCGCTGGGCGCACGCCCGGCCTGATCGCGGCGCTTCTCTCAACCAGATACTGAGTTCTGAGAGCGTGCGCGCCGGCCACAACGACTCCGCCCGCACTGCACACGCCCACCAGGCTGCGCCGTCGATGCAGGGCCCGATGCGCGACGCCCCAGATGCGTTCGTCAGCCACGGCCAGTCGCAGGGCCCCTACCCTCCTGCCTCGGCGTACGCGCAGCCTGCGGCGGGGTTCGCACTGGATGACCCGTACGCATTCCAGACGTCGTATCAGCAGGGGTATGAGATCCCGTACCATGACCAGAGTCACGGTCAAACGCCAGGTCGGAACCAGGGGTATGCAGGGCGACGCCATAGTCAAGACAGGCCGTCGCCAAACGTGCCACCGTACGCACAGCAAGGATACCAGGGTCAGACACAGGATTACGGGACGTCGCAGGGTGAGTACGGGCAGGGGATGGGGATGGGCGGGTGGGGAGACCAGCAGCAGCCTCAGCACCAGCAGGATCAGGCACAGGGGCAGCAGCCGTATGGTGGAGGTTATTATCCTGCGCAGCAGCCGCCCTGCTAACTCCTCAACTTGTGAGAGAGAGAGAGAAAGAGGAGGGGGGGGGGGCAGATCTGGTAAGAGGTCGTCGTTTCTTTGGCGGTTGACGTCGCACGAGGTTTGGAGAGGGTTCATATCAGCGGCCGGCCGTTCGTCCGTCCGTACGGGTCAGCCTGGACGTCGAAGTCGACGTGGGGTGCGTCTGCAAGTGGACAGCAAAAACCACGCTCACTGCGAGAATAGCTCGCGATTGCGACCATCCTAGAAAAAGAAGAAAAAAGACTCTTCGCGTAGTCACCCGTCCGCTAAGAAAAACCACAATCCTAGAGCTCCATCCAACACGCGGTCCCCCTTCGCGTGTGCCGTGACTCACATCCACATCCACATCCACATCCACATCCACATCACACGCGCCACGGCAACCCACGCACGCACAAACCCGCCGGCACCACCTCCAACCGCGAGACCCATCGCGTTCCCCACCAACGACGCTTCTGCCCCCCCCCCCTCCCCCCCGCCCACCCAACACACACACGTTTCCTCTCCACCCAGCGTCGGACGGCAGGCGAGCCCCCGGTCCATGACACGCCAGCGAGGTGCGGGGCCGGAGTGTTGCAAGAGGACCGGGGTCCGGACCTGTGTAATTGCGTGCCCCGAAGCGTGAGAGCGCAGGAGGGGTTGGAGGTCAAGCAGAGATCTGGAAGGGAGGGAGGGAGGGGGGTGGAGAGGCGAGGCGGGTGCGCGAGGTGAGGGCCTGGTGGACGCGGGCTTGGCGCGTGGTGGAGCGGGTGTGGACGGGTAGGGGTAGGGAGGAGGAGGAGGAGGAGGAGGAAGAGGAGCGGGACGGAGAATGGGGTGGAAGAGGGGTGGCGGGAAGGAGACCAAAGTTCGGAGCCAAGGGAACTGCCGCACCGACGTAGCTCGGCGACGGGGTACCCGAAAGACAAGGGCGAGACGACGGGCGGAGGGAGAACGCAAAGCTGTTGTTCGGTGCGAGGGCGAGGAAAGAAAAGGCATCAAGCGAGAGAAGTCGCATCAGGCTCGGGATTACAAACGTGTATTTTTCTTTTGTCGGTTCCAATCTAAAAAACCCCCTCTCCCAGCCCTACGAGCGAAACGAAATCTTGAAGAAGAGCGCGAAAGTTACAAAGCTGTTAATTCCCCATCCGTTGGCGCGTTGATGCGAAGGAATACCCCAAACCAAGATTCGCACGAGAGAAGATAGAAGATCAAACAGCGCCGGGCGCACAGACAGAAGCCAGATATGCCGTCATGTGTTCCGGCCACTCTAGCCCGTGAGCTTATTCTTCTTCTTTCTCCTCTTCTTCTTCTTCCTCTTCTACTTTGTATCAGATTACAACACCCGCGTCTCCTCTACCGCACTTAACCGCTGAACTCCTTGACGTCGACCGTCATCTTGCCCGGCACGAGGGCGAGCGGCACGATGCCCGAGACGTGCATCTCCGGGCCGAAGACGTGCATGTCCAGCTGCAGTTCTTGGCCGACCTGCTTGATGTTCTTGAGGCCTTCTTGGTAGTTGGGCCCGGCCCGACGCACCCAGATCTGCACCTTGTGCTCGATGAGGAGGGGCGACACTTCGCGCAGCGCGCGGATGACACCCTTGAACGTGGAGGCGACCTGAGCGAGATTGTCAGTGACGGAGGGGAGGTGGGATGTTGGGAGGAGGCAGCTTACGTTGGTGAAGTTGGCGATACCGCCGCCGATGAAGAGGACCTTGCCGTCTGGGTGCTGAGGAGCGCGGAGCATGAGGTCGAGCACGGTGCGGGCGTAGTGGAGCGTCTGTGTCTCGGTGGGCGCACCAGAGTACTCTCCGTAGTTGGCGAGCTCGCTGGCGAAGCCGGCCGAGGCGATGGCGTCGGCGTACACGACCGAGGCACCACCACCGGCGACGAGAGTCCAGATACGACCGGTCGAGTTGAGGATGGTGAGCTTGAGCGAGGCGCCAGTCTTGGCGTCGAGCTCGGCAATGTATGCTTCCTCCTTGCTCATCTCGCGACCGAAAGGAGCGGGGAATTCCAACGGTGGGCCGACGTCGATGGTCACTTTGGCATCCTTGGAGGCAACCTGTGGTATGCCCAGAGCAGTGGCGCTGCGAGCAGCGGCCCACTTGGAACCACACTCGAATTCGGCAGTCTGGTCGATCTTAGCGGCCAAGTCGAGGAAGTGTACTTCGGCGGAGGTGGCATCTGCGTTGGGGATGACGACAAGAGGGTTGATTTCGAGGTAGCTAGAGATGGAATCGTAAGCGTCAATGATTGGAACTGGGCTGCTGGAATACTCACGTGAACTGGCAGTCAACGTAGACGGCGTATAGTCTAGAGATGAAATCGACCAGGACGTTGTGTACACCCTTCGGCACCTTCTTGAGAAGAGTAGCAGCAATCTCCTCATTAGAAGGGAACTCTGAGAGGTCGACAGGAATCAGGATCTTCTCGGCCTTCTCGTCAACATCACCGACATCGACACCACCCTCGTGTGTGAAAAGGATCCAGTCGCCCTGAGTGTCACGTGTTAGCGAGGCTGAACCTGAGGTGGTTGGAAAAACGTGCGCCGGGTCGGCGGAGGCCAGGTATAGCACGGACGCCAGCAAACAAAGACAGCGGATAGATCCGAAGATCGAAACGCAGGTACAGAAAGTTATTCGAGGATGTGGCGGGTCGGTATGCGAAGAGTGGATCTTGCCTTCCATCCTTTCGTCCGTAGTGGTTCGCCAACCCGAACCGAGACAGAAAATAAGGTCAAGTACCACCATCTCTCCATGAACATCGCAGTCGCAACACCAAAAATTCCGAATCCCAGAAAACAAGCACTCGTGTATGGGAATGAACGTAGCTTCATAAAAAACTGGACGCTTGTAGGAAAGAAAAAAAAGAAAAAGGCGAACGTACCTCTCTCACCGAGTTGATGTTGATGTAATACTCGGTGTCTTGGGAATGCGGCACAAAAGGCTCGACAAGGAATTGCCTTAGGACACCATCTACGGTCTCCACACGCTGCGCCTTGCCGGCTCTGGCCTGAATCCACTCCCTCGCTTCTGGCCATGTCTTGTTCAACGCCAGGAGACCGCTCTTGCCTCGCCTCTTGATCAACTGATCTGGCTTGGCAACGAACTTCGAGTCCTTTTGCAACAGCCATGGGAAGGTGACCTCGGCCTGGTCTAGGACGTCCTTGACCGACGCATCAGCCGGGAAGTGCAGAGATGCTAGTCTGGCAGCCGGGTTGTGCGTCGCGGAAGGAGGGAGAGGTGTCGGCTTGATGACTGGAGCTCTGGTGAGGTGGTAGTTGAGGATGGCCTTGCCGTCGGCCTCGAGGATTGATTTGGCGGACATTGTGATGTGAAGAGATGGGTGGTTCTAGGAGATGGCTGGAAGCAGTGAGTGATGGTCCCTTCAGGCAAGCTGTGTGAGTATGTTCTGCTGACGGGGAGGGTGGAAGATGAGGAGCAAGAGGAGAGATCTGGCGCGATGGAGAACGATGGACAGCTAAGCTGACAAGCGCTGTGTTGGGCAACTAAGGGCGGAGATTGACTGCTGGCTGAGCTTTTGAAAGTCCGAAGGGACACGGATCTGTGCGACAACCCCGGCTCTACGTTGAACCAAGAGGACCTGAACCCTGAGCTGACCTGCGGCGGATGGGTGGGCGTTGGGCACAAGAGCTGCGGGCAGGACGATGGGGTATGAGATGACGGGAGAGCACTCAACTTACGTTGGAGGATGCAGCTGCGCGTTGGTGCAGGAGACAGGAGCAGGATGGGAACAGCAAGTGAAGGCCGCGATAGGGAGTGTTGACACACTGCTTTTCCGATGAGCTGCTGGGACTTTGGTGGCGTCAGGTCGGGTCAGAGGTTCGCGGACCGACCGTTCCCGTTGAGCTTAAGCAGCCGACCATCAAAATGCACATGGGGGACAACATTGGAAGCTCCACCAGGGGGCACGCGAACAGCAACCAGCAAAAGGGGAAGCCACTCGTCGCCGCCGCCGTCGTCGTCTTCCGGCGTCTTCGACCAACGCTCCCGGTCGTGCTTCTATTTTCCATTTTCCATTTTCCATCTTCCATCTTCCATCTTCTATTTTCTGTTTGCTATTTTCTGTTTCCTGTTCTCACCCTCCCCCGTCGCCCTCGCCCCCGCCCTTTCCAGAGGACCAGAGCTGGCCCGAAATTGCTGCGCTCCGTCCTCCTGCGCAACACTCCGGCCACGGATCCCCAGTACCGCCGACAGCCGCTTGACCCCAACAGGGACTAGCACGCCCCAGCAGGCTAGCGGCGTTTGGTGATCCCTTCGGGTCCGCGCTCAACACTCATCAGCTCCCTTCAGGTGGACGGGCAGCGGACTTCTGCATCGACGCTCGACATTCTTCATGTTCTCCTCACAACTTGATCTCTCTCTCCCTCCCTCCCTCTCTCTCCACCGCAGCCCACTTCCCTTCCTCTCCCTTGCGACAACAACGCCCTTCCGATAGT